>JAAXCT010001062.1:0-245591 GCA_012490785.1 Eragrostis nindensis | reverse complement strand
CGCCGCTGCGTCCCTGACCGCGCTTGTCTTCGGCTACCTCTTCTAAGCCGCTGCACGCCTTTGTGCCAATTTGTTGTCCTGCTCAGTTTTTTTCCCCCCTTTCTCTTCTTTCTCTCTTGCTGGTGTGTATGATTGTGTAATTAGTGTTCATTTTTTCTACAAATATTGGGATCAGCACTTGGACAAAGATATGGAGTTTTACCATTCGGCAAAAAAAAAAAGAGATAGAGTTTTAGATTGGTCATTTTGAACAAAACATTGGGTTCGGTCTTTCAAATTTGCTTTCTGCAGCAATAAAACTTGAAAGATCGCAAATAAATAATAATTAAGTAACTATATATTTTAGATGCGAGGTCGCCAAACTTGGCCGCAGCAACCTGAATATTTTGATGAATGAAATATTCAGTTAAAATACCGTCCTGTGAGTGCATCTTCGCTAATAAGTAACAGTACAGGCAGAACATACAAGATTTACCAAAAGAAAGACTAGGAGCATAATCATGTTATAATTGATAAAATTTCACTTCTTTCTTTTGCAAACTGATAAAATCTCACTTCTCAAAGAAAGGCTTCATAATTAGTTAAAATCAAGGTTTTTTTAGAGAGTTAAAATAAAGGTTGGTACAAACCACGTGACCACTCTACATTTTATGGGACCCAAGCGAGGCCATGTGAAAAGATGAAAACCTCATCTCTCAATCACACTATAAAATACATGCCCAGTCGAGCCTGTGAATCATTCATTTCAGCAACCCATTTTCGTTGTTACTGGGCGAAGGGAGAATTTTGCATGAGGATGACGAAGTGGATTTTAGGTGAGACTAACTATGAGTGTGAGACATCAGGAATCAGAACCAAAGAATGAGGTTGAAGGAGTGTACAAATTTGTGGACAAACACAGCTTGAAGGCTGTTCAAGTCGGTAGGATATGCGCCCATGGGGTGTTGCGTCGGAGTTGAGGAGACTACACGAGCTCTGAGCATGCGATTCATCACGTCCTGGAGTCATTCAATGAGTCAATGCCACGTTTGGTAGGCTCTGGCTTTCGGAAAAAAACAGCTTTGGTTTTGGCTTATCAAGAAAAATAGTTTTTTTTTCTTATTCTAACTTACTAGGTTAATTTGAAAAACTGTTTGGCAAAATAACTTCTCATGTTTGTTCTGAAATGAACGAAAAATCTCAAATGTCTGTAGTACCCTATCTAAGCTGTTTTGATTGGAACCGTTTGGTAGGACTTATGGCATACCAGAGTAAAAGCTGATACATAAGTTGTTCTAAAGGATGTCTCAGACAAGATTTCGTGATTAAGCTTCAATTAGTAATTGGGCTTGCTTGGGATTCTAAAAATACTTCAGCCAGGTGGCCAAACGCCCGCTCTTTTTCTCTCTTGATTTCTCACTGTTCCTGATAGGATTATTCTGACGTGGCAAGCCACTTCACGATGTGAGTTTCTCCATGATGTCGGAAGAGAGAGCTTATTGGGCCAAATGTCCCTACACAGGAAAAAACTATCAGCCCAAGAAGCCAAGACGGTGCAATGTGTTTGAACCGTTGATTGCCAACTTGATGAACGATGAAGATGCTTTGTGAAGGAAACACTACCTTATATATACCTTGTTGAGGTACATGAGAGAGAAAAGAGAGTGTGTGAGCAGCTAGCAGCAATAGAACACAAGAAACAAAGAGGAGAGAAGAAATGGCCTGTTGTTTAGATTTGTGCATCATGTGTAGTCATCTTCAAACTGTCCATTGGAGGCTCAAACTCGGCTGGATTCGCACCAAACTTGGTGAGCTCGTTATACACTTAGATGACTGTTTTGATCAATGGGTTTTAGTATTAGATTAGTGGAGCACCAGATTAGAGGGGGGAGTTTGTCAGCTCTGTCAGCAGCAAATTTATCAGTGAGCAATTTTGGTGGATGGACTGTTTGGGCAGTGAAAGGGTGTCGGGTTGAGCTGAAACTTGGTCAATTGTGTTGAGGACTTGTGGAAATGTTTGCCTACCAAATTTCGTGCAGTTTGGGATCTGTTGTTTCATCAATGTGAGCTAAACTCCGGAGGGGATAGATTGCAGTCGTTGTTGGGGATCGGTATTTACGATGATAATGTTACCCGTTTTCCCTTGTGTTCTTTAACCGCAGGCAACGCCGGACTGTCGACATTATGGCTGGACTGCCGACATTATGGGGAGAGCGTAGCTTCTCTGCAGTATGGCGGCGCATAGGCGGCGGCTCGGGATGGCGAACTCGGGCTGCCGACAATATGTCCTGAAGTCGAGTCGGCGACTGTAAGTAATGGCGGCAGCCCCGAAAGGTGTAGCCCCGCTCGATGACGTCCAAGAGCCAGGCTGGCAAGTGACGTCACATAGTTAGGATTTCCGTCGATGAACGGAAATGACATTTGTACCCTTATGACAATTTTGTACAGAATATTCCGCGGATATAGTGGGTGGCCAAGGGCATTTTAGTCATGTCAAAATAACCCTTGGCCTTTCCTATAAATACCAGCCCACAGGCTCCGTAGAACGGGACGGAAGGGGAGAGAGAACACACCAGAAATTAAATGCTGTCTCGTTGTTCCTTGAGTGAAATTTGTTTATCCGTGTCGGGATTCTTTGTTGTCTTAATGAAGAATTACCAATATTGGCGCCCACCGTTTGTGCTGCCCGAAAATACCACCCGTGATGCCACACAGAAAGAGAAGAACACCTAGCCCAAAAATCACCACCAGCCCCCACTTGCCGAACTTTGAAGAAGAAACTCTCCCTCCCAACCCGGCATTCTCGGAAGAAGAAATTCGTTGGGCGTTCATCCAAGAAAAGCAAATGACCGACGAGGCCAACCGAATTTCCGAGGCGACGGAAGCAAGCCGCGCTGCCGGATTTCGGCCGAGCGCTCAAGATGCAGCCGCCAAAGGCTCCAATGATCTCGCTCTCAACGAGAAAGCAGAAAAGGTAAAGCAAGCAAAGGTCGGCAAGAAAAAAGTGGAGCTACTGTCGACAATCAACCCTTTCCCCGAGGAAAGCGATCGAGAAAAAGATGAAGTTGACAAACAAATGCGGCAGCTCTCCAACCTGCAGCAACTTAGGAAAAGGCTCAAGCTAACAAAGGAGAAGATAATCTCTGAGGAGAGGGCCAGAGAGAGAGAAAAGCTCCGGCTACAGATTGAACAAGCAAAGGCAGAGGTCGCCGAACTGCAAAAAGAGCTTGACGAGATGACAAGCGCCACAGGGCAGAATAGCGAAGCAAAGAGAGAACATTATAGGGGGTCTCCCGACTTTGAAACAAACTACAATGGCGAGGGTCATCATAGACCTCGAACTGCATACCGCCAAGCAACTCCTTTTACAGCAAATTCGACAAGAATTCTCCCCTGTCAGAAGGCCTCCAATTGACTCCATAGCCAGCAACTTATAGCCCATCTCTTTATCAAAGTACAACGGTTCAACCGACCCAAGGCAATTCTTGATGTCATTTGAAGCTGCGGTAGCATCGGCTGGTGGAGATGATACTGTATTGGCGAAGACCTTTGTCACTGCTATCGAGCACCAAGCCCTCGAGTGATACTCTAGGCTGAAGCCCGGATCAATATATTCATGGGAGAACCTAAGGGATAAATTGACGATAAACTTTCAAGGTTTTCACAGAACATCCATATCTGCAGATGAACTGAGAGCATGTGTACAGCAGGAAAAAGAGCCCCTGCAAGACTACTTCCAGAGATTTGTCAAGCTCAAAGCCCCAACAGATGATATCCCAAACCGAATTGTCATTGATGCCGCAATTGGGGGATTGCGAGCCGGTCCTTGTGCCACCCATTTCTCCATGCACCGCCCCTCAACACTTGAAGAGCTCTTTTCAACGGTGGATCAGTTCTGTAGAGCCGACAATGACCACAGAAGAAGATTAGAGCAGCAGAGCGCGCAGCGCCAAGCGAAGAAAAGTCAATCTAGCCAAAGGCAACAGGATTGGAACTCTTCTAGGAGGAGTAACAACAACAATCAGAGCCAGAACTCCAATCTAGTCAACTATATTGATACCCAAGAAGAAAAGACCGACACCAGCAACCCTGCCGACAATTTTCAGCACAGAGGAGGAAGAAAACAATCGCTCTCGAGGAAGGGGCCGCGGCAATTCGCACAACTCGCGTAGCCAAGAGCCAAAAAGGCCATACTGTCTGTTTCACGGACTTGATAAGGGTCACACCTCCAAGGAATGCCCAGAAACAAAAGACGCCATGGAAAGAATGAAAGCCAAAGAGCAAAGAAATGAAACACAGAGAAGTGTCAATCATACCGCTACCGCCAATTCTTGGAACAACTCACCTTTCGGTGCTTCTTACCCTTTCCAATACTTCCAGAATTCTTACAACCCCAACCACCACTTCCAAACCTCATACCAACCACATCCACCACCCTCGCCGCATATTCAGCATTTAGCGCCATCCCAAACGAGTTCATATACACCGCAGCCGCAAATTCCCAGAATCACCGCCTCTGAGGAGCCGCCATTACCACCTCCGCCGCCTTTCCCAAAACCATCGAACCAAAACAATTCTTCCTCGCAAAGCCTTCCCACTTATGGTGTCATCCTGCCAATCATCGGCGGATCTTCATCCGAATTCGAAAGTAAGAGACAAAAGAAAGATTACTTCCGAGCCGTC
Source organism: Eragrostis nindensis (assembly GCA_012490785.1). Taxonomy (NCBI): domain Eukaryota; kingdom Viridiplantae; phylum Streptophyta; class Magnoliopsida; order Poales; family Poaceae; genus Eragrostis; species Eragrostis nindensis. The sequence goes on along the minus strand of JAAXCT010001062.1, from coordinate 240,929 downwards.
AATGCGGTGTGCAACGGACCCGTGGTGAAATCACGGTGGTCGCACATTCCAATCATGTTCACTGAAGCCGATTTAAACCTCCGTTGCTACCCTCATACTGATGCCATGGTCATCCAGGCAAACACTTATGGTTGGTAGGTCACCAAAATTCTTGTCGACAATGGAAGTTCGGACATCCTCTTTAAAAGAACTTTTGATCAGCTCAACCTTGATTCATCCCTACTTCAGCCTTCAGAATACCCTTTGTATGGCTTCGGGGAGAAAGAAGTCCGCGCCCTCGGCAAGATAAGCCTCCCAGTATCCTTCGGCACTCTCGACAATGCCAGAACAGAGCAAATCACTTTTGATGTGGTGGATATGCCTTATCCTTATAATGCAATCTTCGGACGTGGAGTCCTCAATGCATTCGAAGCAGTTTTGCATAGCTCTTACCTCTGCATGAAAATGCCGGCACATAAGGAGGTCATCACAGTTTCTGGCGACCAGCAAGAAGCCAGAAATGTCGAAAGGGCCGTTGCCCCCGGCCAGAAAAATGTGCACTTTCTGTATGCTCACCCGAACGTGCACGTCTTGTACCTGGCAGGGAGAAAACCAGGGAAAGAAGTCCTTCAGTTGGAAAAGGAAATGGACAAGGAAGAACCTGCAATCGCGGCTAATGAGGAAACAAAGAGAGTCCCATTGGACAAGCATGTCTTAGGACAGGAGGTTATAATTGCGGCAGGTATGCCGAAGGAAATGGAGAAAGCTTTTGTCCAGTTCCTTCGCAAAAATAAGGATGTATTCGCCTGGTCCGCAAGCGACCTAAAAGGCGTCAGCAGGGATGTAATAGAGCACAAGTTAAGAATTGATAAAAACATCAGGACAAAGAAGCAGAAACTCAGGAAAATGTACGACGATAGGGTTGAGCTAGTCAAGGCCGAAGTGCAGAGGTTGCTCGACACAAATGTTATCAGGGAGGTGAAATATCCAACCTGGCTGGCTAACACAGTACCAGTAAAGAAAAAGAATGAAAAGTGGCGAATGTGCATAGATTTCACCGACCTCAACAAGGCCTGTCCCAAAGACGATTTCAGCTGCCTAGAATCGACAAAATTGTCGACGCAGCGGCATGTTCAGAGCTCCTATCACTGCTGGACTGTTTCTCCGGATATCACCAAATTTTCATGTACAAGCAGGACTAGGGCTGGATAACGAGCCGGCTCGGCTCGTTAAGGCTCAGCTCATTAAAGCTCGTTCTGATAACGAGCTGGCTCGGCTCGGCTCATTATGATAACGAGCTAAAATAGAAGCTCGGCTCGGTTCATTTAGAAAGATCGAGCTGGCTCGTTAGGCTCACGAGCCAAGTATGTTAAAACTTTTATGACAAAAATTTAGGTGATTTTAAGTGGTTTTTAAATAGTACATGTGCCAACAACACAAAAATCATAATATACACAATATTGTAGAAAAAATATCATCTAAGTCAATAAAGAAAAATAAATGAAAATAAAAAGATGGTTCAACATTTAACATGATTTTTATCTATATTGCACTTGGTTTATTTTTTAGATGATAAATTGAGTTTCACACCCAACATAAAACTATCATCTTATTAGAGAATTAAAGTTGACATTTCTATATGATCGAGCCTATCGAGCTAATCGAACTGTTCGCGAGCAGCTCACGAGCTGGCTCGTTAACAAACGAGCTATTTTAGAGGCTCGGCTTGGTTCATTAGGAAGACCGAGCCGAGCCGAGCCGAGCCAAAATTAAGATCGAGCCGAGCTGGCTCGCGAGCCTCGAGCTTTTTTTCCAGCCCTAAGCAGGACGAAGAGAAAACAAGCTTCATCACCCCTTTCGGAACTTATTGTTTTGTCAGAATGCCGGAAGGTCTCAAAAATGCGGGACTCACTTTCTGCGGAATGACATCTATCGCCTTTGAGAATCAGTTAGGCAGAAACTTATCAGCCTATGTCGACGACATAGTGGTAAAAAGCGGCAAGAAAGAAAATCATATTTCAGACTTGGCTGAAACCTTTGCAAACCTGAGAAGGGCAAACCTCAAGCTCAACCCTGAAAAATGTGTGTTCGAAATTCGCAAGGGAAAGTTTTGGGATGTTTAGTGTCATTCAAAGGCATCGAGGCCAATCCCGACAAGATAAGTGCACTCATCAACATGCGAGAGCCGCAATGCCTCAAAGATGTGCAAAAGCTCACCGGTAGAATTGCGGCACTCAACAGGTTCATCTCCAGATCAGCCGAAAGAAGCCTTCCTTTCTTCAAAGTCCTCAGAAATGCAAATAACTTTCAATGGGGCTCAGAGCAGAAAAAAGCTTTCGCAGAACTGAAAGAGTATATTAAGGAAATGACTGCTTTTGCGAGTCCAAAACAAAATGAAACCCTGATAATGTATGTGTCGGCATCATACTCAGCGGTATGTGCCGCACTTGTGCAAGAGCAGCAAAGTGAGAAGAAGGGCAAACTCATGAAAATTCAAGTGCCAGTGTATTACGTATCTGAAGCACTCTCAGGATCAAAAAGGTTCTATTCTGAACTGGAAAAAATAGCATATGCAGTCATAATGGCATCAAGAAAGCTAAGGCACTACTTCGAAGCTCACACCATCCGAGTGTTGACAAATCAACCGCTGAACGACATGTTCAGAAATAGAGAAGCATCTGGAAGAATCACGAAGTGGGCTTCAGATTTATCAGAACACGTCGTCGATTTTGAGGCAAGAAGTGCCGCAAATTCTCAAGTGTTAGCTGATTTCATCGCGGACTGGACAGAGCCCTCATCTTACACTGAGGGCCCGGTCTTTGAAGTACCTTGGGAAATCCAGTGCGACGGCGCATGGTGCCATCTCGGAGCAGGAGCTGCCGCAATTTTGACTTCACCGTCGGGCATCAAATTGCGGTACGCCGTCAGATTACAGTTCAACCTCGACATCACAAATGCACAAACAATGTAGCAGAATATGAGGGTCTATTGCTCGCCATTAGAAAGCTAAGAGCATTGGGAGTTAAAAACTTCATCGTCAAGACAGATTCTCAGGTCATAGCCGGGCATGTCGACAAAACCTACAAGGCCAGAGACGAACTATTGGTGAGATACCTGGAGCACGTAAGGGGCTTGGAAAAGCACTTCAAAGGATTCACCTGTCAGTACATCAACATAAACTTGAATGGCGAAGCAGATCAGCTAGCAAAGGCAGCAGCTAAGAAAGATCCTTTGCCACCTGACGTCTTTTTTGAAACACTGAGTTCCCCATCGATAAAGGCGGCAGAGCAGAACCAAAAATGATACATGCCATTTCAAGTGAAGATTGGCGCGCCCCCATCATGGCGTATCTCCGAGACTTTTATGAGCCCGAGTCAGAAATCGAAGCCAAGCGCATGAAACAAAGAGCAAGAAACTATGCGTTTGTCGATGATTTCCTATACAAATTCGGCACATCCACGCCATTCTTGAGATGCATTGATCAAGAAGAAGGGAAAAAGCTCCTCAGCGAGATTCACGAAGGAATATGCGGCTCCCATATATCCAGCAGAGCCTTAGTCGGCAAGGCTTTCCGGCAAGGTTTCTATTGGCCATCTGCACTGCAGGACGCCCAACACCTTGTCAAAACATGCGAAGCATGCCAGAAGTTCTCAAGAAAAATCAACAACGCAGCTCAGCTCACTCAGCTCATCCAGCCAGTGTGGCCACTTCAGCGCTGGGGAATCGACATTGTCGGTCCTTTACCGACGGCCGTCGGAAATTATACGCATGCCGTAGTAGCTCTTGACTATTTCACCAAATGGATAGAAGCGAAGCCACTCATAAATATCACTGGCCCAGCAATCAAGAAGTTTTTCTGGCAAAACATTGTATGCAGATTCGGAGTCCCTGCTGAGATCACCGTGGACAATGGAAAGCAGTTTGACAACCAAGAGTTCCGCGAATTCTGTCATTCAATTGGCACCAAAGTAAATTTTGCATCTATATACCATCCAGAGCCAAATGGCGCCGTCGAAAACGTGAACAAGCAAATCTTCGAAAGCATCAAGAAGTGCCTGGAAGGGCAGAAAAAAGGAAAATGGATGGAGGAGTTGCATAAAGTGATCTGTCGCATAACACAACAGTTTCAAGAACCACTAAGTTCACACCTTTCAGGCTTTTGTACGGCGAAGAAGCCATGTCACCAGAAGAGATAAAACACCGCAGCATAAGGGCAACTCTCGAGCGAAATTGCCATGAGTTTGATGCCGTTTCAAAGGACATGTCGGAATTAGACAAAGATCAAGCCATCCTTAACTTGGAGAAACAAGGAAATGGCGGGACACCAGAGTAGCGCCAAGATCATTAAAGTCGGCGATCTCGTCCTCTTAAGAAGCCCAAAAACAGAGAACACTGGAAAGTCAACTCCAAGTGGCAGGGCCCTTTCATTGTCGTCAGGAGCAAAATCGCTCAGGATCTTATCACTTAGCAGACAGTGAAGGCAACGAGCTCCCCACGCCTGGAATGTGGACAACCTCAAGAAGTACTTCACCTAAAATGTAAAGACTAATAGCGACGCGCAGTTATAAGCGGAGCTTTTAGTCGGCACCCGAGTTGTAATTTTCTTTCCTCGCTTTTAAGGCCCATACTCTTTTCCTCACAGGGGAACCCCATATGAGCGGAGGTTTTTAACGAGGTGGGACCTTTGTAACCCTAGCAGTTCAATATAATGCTATCTTTTCTGGAAAAATTATACTCTCCATCTCTTAGGTAGTCGATGCTATATTTGCATAAATATCGCCACATCGACGCAGGAGCTAAAACCTGGACCAAAGCCACTCAAAAGGAAGCAAAACATTTCAGCTCCTTTATTCCAGGCTTCATTCTCCATAAATCACTTGGAGAAAAAGCCGCCCCAAGGGCCATCTCTCCAATTTTTTCATAAAATTGAGAAAAAGCGACATGCCAGGAGCCCAAGGGCTCAGCCGTCTAGTTCCCTAAGGGAAGGAGGAAAGCAGATATCAACCCCCAAGGAACTCCGGAGAAATTCCGGCACACCCAAAACAGATCAATCAGATCTAAGTCTTAAGGGGATTCATATAAACACCCATCCAATAACGTGACTCAAAACCTTGGACGTCGAATTACATTCCGCGAAAACAAAAGCGCAGGGCGTCAAGGGCCCATACCATCAAGCGCCGCATTTTTCGGCAGAAATAAAGCCAACCATTTTTCGGCAAAATAGCGGCAGCCAAAGCATCGTTTGTAATTTTTCCCGACGATGGCGGCTCGTAAATTGCGCTTCACAATTTCAACACGCCCTCCGTCCCTCGATTGCCGCGGCAGAGGGGGGTGACGTTCGTCTTATTCCGGCAACCGAGCAACGGTGGGCGCCTTCTAGCAAGAAAAATGCAAAGGGTTTTCAACTCGCGAAAAATAAACTGAGTGGTCGCCAAAGTATTTCATTCGGGCGCCCCTCATCACAAGGTCGACGACCCCACTACAAGTCAAAAATCAACCTCTATTACAAACCCGGGACCATCTTCCGGGGCCGCACTATCGTAGACACACCTAAAACGGTCCAAATAAGGATCAAAGGCGAAATCTTCAACATTTTCAACCTTCACAGCCGCTCCAGAAAAAGAATGCCGGCGATCAAAGCACCGAACCAAGCGTTCCCGCCCTTCAGAATATTGAACCATTATCTCCCTCCAAAATTGCCCGAAATCATGACGCGGATATCGCGAAACATAACGCAAGTGCGCTTCGCCAGAAACGCGTAAGCCATCACGCTCGTACTTCAAAGGCGCAACGTTCAATGCGGCGCCGCAAAAACAATCCTGCGCACAAAGTGTATCATAACGTATATTATTACAAACCGAGTGTGCTCAAACTCTCTTCCTCATACCTAAGAGCCTAAACCTCTTCAGTCGCCGGGGCAGTAGGAGCGGCAGACGTAGCACCAGGTGCGGCGGAATCCGTTGCATTTTCCGGATCGGCCGCCGCTGAAGACGAAGCAGCCGCGGGAGCCGCAGTCGGGGCAGGAGCTTCAACCGCGGCAGGCGCTTCAACTTTCGAGACAGCCTTCTCCGTTTCGGCAGCATCTTCAACGCGGGCAACTTTCGCCGGCGGCGTGTCACTAGGAGGAGTAGCCGCCCTCTTCTTCGAGCTCCCCGCCGCAATTTCGGCGCCAGCCGCCGCCTTCATCTGAAACAAACAAGAGTTTAGTAAACCATATTTCGCAAAACAAGTCCATCTCTGAGGAAAGTATGCATCACCTCCTCAAACTTGCTTCTCGCAAATTGGCGGCAGGCCTTAGTCCCGTGCACCCCCCAATACCTTTTCATGAAACGCTTCACAACCAAACGAATGCCTTTGCTGTCGTTCGCCGCGTTTGCTTCATCAAAATTTGAGTCAGGGTAATTGGGGCGCGCGAGATCGGTGAAGTGCTTGCAGTTCCGCTTTTCCAGCAAGTCCAAAAGGGCGACACATCCAGTGCGAACTGCGAATCGTCCGGCGCCCTCGAAAGCCTCAGGGAGATCGTTGAATTCCCCTTTCAACCAACTGAAAAACATCGACGGCGTCAGCGAACCTTCGGTGGCCGGCAGGGGATTAGGCTCGCCGCCAATCGTGGCCAAGGCCGCCCCAAATGAAGCATGAGCACTAATTGCGCCGCTAGAGAAACTGCGAGCAAAATTGCGAGCAGCCTCCTTAGCGCTTTTGGCACTTTTCTCTGCCGCATTCATCTTTTCTTCAGCATTCTTTAAATCCTGCTTCAAGCGGGTGATCTCACTCTCGCTGCTCTGGATGACTTCCTTGAGCACACCCAGCGCTTCATCTTTCTTTTGAATCTGATCATTGAGATCAGCTTTAACAGCGTCGAGAGATGCGCGCTCCTCCTCCAGCGCCTTTCGCAATTTCAACACATCACCGGATGAAGAGGCGGCCTCGGATCCATAAAAGCGTCGACTCAAGGCTCGAGCCGCCGCAAGAGCCTGAATAAAAGAAACAGGAGGGCACATTAGCTCCAAACTCCTTCAGAAATAGAATAAAAAGCGACAGACATGTAAAAGAATACGTCACCATTGTCGCGTTCTTGTCCAGAACTTCGGCGACCGAAGCATTATCGGCCCTAGTCAGGAAATTGTAAAGTTCTGCAAAAATTAAGCGAAGTTAGATCAACGTCCAATATCAAAATAACAGAAATAGCGGCGAGATGAAAAACCTTGAGGATCCACGGCCTTGGTCATCTCAACAAAAGCGGCCAATGACAGCTTGTCGGCCTCGCCCTCTCGGGTCTCCGCATCCGGAGATCTTTCACCTGCGTCAGAGGAGCTAGTTTCAGAAGAACCGCTAAACAAACTCCCGTTAACCGATGAACTAGAGATACGGTCATCGATTCTAGTCAAGGGAGAGGAAGCTGCCGCAGTTTCTGCCTTGCCCAAGCAGTGGCGGACCCAGGATTTTTTCGCTGGGTGTGCACTCAAAAAATTCTTACCCATATTAAGTAAATTTTTTTAAAAAAATACCAAAAAATATATAAATCCAGTCATTTGGTATTAATTGTTCAAAATTACAAAAAAGTCTTACATTAATAAAAGTGCATCATTGCAATACTACTAATCTTGTTCCTTCACCTTGCGCTTCCGCATGGCCATGAAAGACTTAATTATGTCTTCCTCGCTGACTTTAGAGAAGATATCTCGCTCGATAAATGTGATCAAACAATCATTCAACAGCTCATCACCCATTCTATTTCTCAACTTATCCTTCACAAAATTCAATGCAGAAAAAACTCTCTCGACACTTGCCGTTGCAACCGGTAGGATCAATGCTAATTTTAGAAGCGTGTACACCAAATCATAAAGAACATGCTTATTTGTTTCAACAAGCTTAATAGAGAGCTCACCCAGATTGTTTAGACCATTGAATCTGTCATCCTTCCTCATGTCATCAATGAAGATATCAAGTTGGATTTGGAGCCGTATCAACTGAGTACTTGAAAAGTCTTTGGGATAAAACTCAGCGAGCCTAAGTACTTTTCGTGCATCATACGAAGCAAAAGAATTGGAAGGATTTAGTGCTGACATGCAAAGAAGCAACTCCATATTTACGTCATCAAACCGGTTGTCAAGCTCCTGTTGAATTCTATCAATGACACCAATATATGCTTCTCTTCTATAATGATCATCAATTGTTTGATCAGGATAGAACCTCCGTGATCTTCCATGAGGCAAATATTTCCCATCCAACGGTGGCACTTCAATACTATGTTTGATGCAAAATGGTGTAACTTTTTCTTTAAGGAACTCTTCCCACCCATCTGACCTCAATTGTTGCAGCTTTTCCTTGGCTAATGTTACAAGTGACATTGCATTAACAATATCTTGGTCCCTCTTTTGCAAAGATTGAGATAATTCATTTGTGTAACCAAGAATGACAAGCATCAAGTGTGCGTTAAACACAAACTCAAATGACTCAAGGGAGTCCACCATACCTCTTATATTGGGCCAATCCTCTCGAATAGTTGGATCTTTTCCTAGGGTCATGAGTACTTCTCGGATCGTGGAATACATATCAATAATGTGCAGGATAGTTTTATAATGAGAACCCCACCGAGTTTCACCTGGCCTACTTATACTCATTTCTTGATTCAATCCACTCCCACTTTCTATTTCACCCAACTCGAGTCCATCCTTAATTTTTTGAGCTCTGAAATCCCGAAGCATGTCGTGACGCTTGCAAGAGACACCAACAATATTCAGCAAGCGGGTAACTTGAGAGAAAAACCACACACAACCATCATCTCCCTTAGCAACTGCAACCAGGACCAACTGAAGCTGATGTGCAAAACAATGGCTATAATAAGCAGAAGGAGACTCCTTCATCATCAACGTTTTCAGCCCATTAATTTTCCCTTTCATGTTGCTAGCTCCGTCATATCCTTGCCCCCGGATCTGAGTAACTGTCAAGTGATGACTAACAAGTAGAGATTGAATCGCTGCCTTAAGTGACAAAGAAGATGTATCCGCTACATGAACTACTCCTAGAAATCTCTCACACACCCTTCCAAGTTTGTCAACATAACGCAAGCAAAGAGCTAGTTGTTCCTTATGGGACACATCACTAGACTCATCAGCTAGGATTGCATAGTGGTCGTCACCAAGCTCTGCAATTATCCGCCTAGTAGTTTCCTGAGCGCAACATTGAATAATTTGCTTCTGTATCTTAGGGGCGGTCAACATGCAATTTTTGGAGCATTTTTTAGAACAACTTTATTAACCTCTTCATTATTTCCAGCAAGCCATGACAACAGTTCAAGAAAGTTCCCTTTGTTACTTGATTCTTCACTTTCATCATGTCCACGGCATGGCAAACCTTGACGCAAAAGAAACCTTAAACATCTGAGTGAATATGTCAATCTAGCCTTGTATAGACGTTTATCCTTATCTGCCACCTTCACAAGAACATCATCAATTGGTTTGCCTTGCAAGAATAAATTGTATTTCTCCTGTGCAATATTGTGAGCACTGTCTACACGTCCAATATGTTTGTCAAGTGCATCACTACCCTTATTCCAATTTCTCCAACCACCAATAACAAATTTTCCTTTTCCCTTGCCAAACAAATAGCATACCATGCAAAAGGCTGCATCCTTCTCAATACTATATTCAATCCAAGGATAATTATGGAGCCAGACAATGCTGAAACGACGATCTCTACCATATATTTTCCTCAATGGGAAATCATGGGCATATGGCTTATATGGACCTTTGAGAATGTAAGCTCTTCGAACTGCATCTTGGTCGTCGACATCATAGCTTGCAATAGGCACCCGCAGACCCGGATCATGTTCCAGACTGTTAACATCATAAATAGGAGGTGATTCTTGTTCTTCTCTCTGACCATCAGCCACAGCCAAAACTGCAGGTTGCTCTTGCAGTTCTGGTTCTTGAGTTTCCTCTGCAAGTTCCTCAGAAGCTGCTGGTACCTCTTGTTCTTTAGTTCTCTCTGCATTTTCTTCAGAAGCTACTGGTACGTCTTGTTCTTGAGCTTGCCTTTCTGCTGCAATCCTTTTTACTTTCTCTTCATGTTTCTGGAAAAGCAATGCAATGCTGCTGTTCCTCTTCATGTCTGAAATCAAAATCCACATGTAAATTAAACAAAGTTCACAAGTGATATAGAGCGTTGGCAATAAGTAGAAAGTCATTAATTCATAAAACCTGTACTTCATGTTCACGTGATCAGATTCAGTAGAGAAAAGGACCTAGTTTCCTAGAAATAAATTAAAAATGGATCTAGTAGTTTGATGATGGCGCAAGTGCTAATCAGAACAAAATATATCGATTAATTGAGAGATTAGATTACCTGAATACTTTATTAAGAAATACAGAGTCCAGTATTGCAGCGTGGTCGGACGCCGGGCAACGCGCCGATTCGGCCGTGATCGAGTCCGCGATCGTCGATGAACAATGAGCAGGGAGGTAGGGAGCTGGAGAGACCACGTCGCTGCGATCTGGATGTAATCTGCCGAGTGGTTCACGAGCCGCCGTCGAGGTTCCGAGAAAGACTCGAACGGACGTGAAGCAAAACGATCCTCCCGGCTTCCTCGGCACACAGAACTGCCTCCTAGGCTTCCTCACGGATGGGCTTTTGGGCTAAATGCAAACTAATAAAATTTTTTTTGCCCAAATCCCAGGGTAGTCCATGGACCACCTGGACTACCCTTTGGGTCCGCCCCTGTGCCCAAGGAAAAGTCGGCACCTCTGTCGGAACCACTCATCTCCGCAAATGCGGCATCAAGCTCGAGTCCAAGCTCGGCACGCGAATCCTGAGAATCTTCCAGCAGCTCAATCTCTTCATCGTCGGATAAGGCCGGCAGGAGAGGCTTCCGCCTTATCGGAGTAGTAGCCGCAGCATGGCTTTGCGGCAAATCAAGCCCGCCTGGGGGAGCCACGGCAATATCGGCATCAGCCTCGCGCAGTGGCAATGACGGCTCCCGTGCGCCCCCTGAGTCACGGTCTTCGGTCTCATCAAGAAACTCATCGTCTGAATCGCCAAGGGTCGAAGCCAGTAACATCCGGCGCCGTTTGCAATCTTCCCGCACGGCCACTTCTTCAGCGAAATCAGCGGCACCCGCCGCACTGGAAGCACTTTCTATCTGCTCGCCAACAGGGGCTAGCTCTATGCCTTCTCGCCGCCGTTTTGCAGCAGCACCAGCCCGCTGCTCGGCGGCAGCTCGAGAAGCAGGCATCTTTCTCAGGCTCTGGCGTTTCGCTTTCTCAGCAGCTTTAGAGCCCCCAACTTGTGCTTTCGCTGTACCAGCAACCTTGACGGATGCCGCAGATTTTTTGGCAGTAACTTCAGTTGAGGATATCACCGCAGCTGTTGGGGCTGCTGTAGATTTCTTGGCGGCACCCGCGGCCGAGGAACCGACTGCCGCCCGTGGGGCTGCCGCAACGCTTGCAACATGTTGAGTGGGATCAGTCTCCCAACCCCTGTTCTCAATGAACGTGGCTCCAATTACAATCTCGACTTTCTTTCGCCGCCCTTTCTTAACAGACATCACGGCACGAGGACCGTACTTCACCTGCATCTCATCAAAGATGCGATTCACTCGCTGAGGGAAGATTAGCATGTTCTCGCTTTCCTCTTTCTCCAGCATAGTGTAAGGCCCGCAAACAACTGCGGCAGTCAGCTCAACGTAGCGGACAAAGTCTTTATCAGAATCCCGTCTGGTTTCTTGACCCCAAAAGTCGGCACTTGGTAGCTAAGATTAAGTCTGGCAAGCCGCTTAGCTCTTAACTTCAGCGGGCTCCAGCCTCTCCGAATGGGCCAAATGCGACAGGCCACAAACTCCTCCACTAAATCTCTGGCACTACTCATCTTAATCGCGGTTTGGAAGGCGTTGCAGCACTTCGTAAAACCTTCTACTCTACGAATTCCGGCGATAGCACCGACCGTAAGCCGCAAGAGCGACTAAACAGAGGAAAGTACGAGTTACCGTCGTCATTTTTCTCCTCTGGAACCTCGGCATAAAACCAATGGTTCCGCCAATCTCCAGGCCATTTATTCTGGCGACCACCAACAAGCTCAACATTTTCATACTTTGATTTCTTCACGAAAGTGCGGGGCTGAAAACTGCAACAGCCATACTGGGGATAATACTTCACCCCATCGAAACTCACGGGTTTCATATCATGCTTCAGGCCAAAAAAGCGGCAGAAGGCGTCAGAGTGTAGAGCCGAGCCGTAGCTGCGAACAGCCCATATGAACTTCGACACCGTGGCGATGGCATTGGGAGTCAAATGCTGCAGGTCCAGTCCATATCTTTCCAGTACACGAGCCAGAAAACCAAAAGACGGCTGCCTATGGCCAACTTCATAGAAGTCGCGATAAACTATGACTTCATTGTTTTGGGGTCGGGGAATTTCCTCCCCCCCAGAAGCACGAGCTTTCCCAGACTCAAAGTACCCCAAGGCAACAAACCTCTCAATATCAGCGGGAGTGACCTTTGACGGCCCAAACCGTATCTTTCCCTTTAGAGCCAGTGTCTACTGCGCCCCTAGCTCTCTTGGCTGCAGACCCAGCAAGAGCAGACTCACAATATGCAAGAAAATAACTCAACTCCCTCAAACCCTTACATAAAAAAGCGGCAAATTTAGTACCTCCGCTGGTGCCAGAAATTCCGGCAGCTTTGGAGGCAGCCGTCGCCAAAACGTCCAAATCCGCAGTGGGATTTGGATCTCCTTGGGAGTCCTTGGGAGTCGCGGTCGGAGTAGCGTCCGAATCGACATCAACCGGCTTCCCCGCTCCGCCAAGTTCATCATCTCCCTCAACATTAGCGGCTGGTGAGTCGACCAGGAACTCCTCGTCAGACTCATCAACGCGACGAGCGGTCTATTTGACGCGAGTCATCTAAAACGAAAAGCATAACATCATAAGTAACTCAAAAAGAAGAAACAATCACCACACAACAGAGAGCATAACATCGAGCTTACGTTCAACAAGAGAATGGCGGCGAAAGAGATCAGCGACACCAAGAAATCCGCTGCAGCTCGACACAAATTCCGGGAGCCGAAAAATGCGACGAGAAAATCTCAACAGAAAATGCGGCAGCAATTCGACTCGAAAACGGAGGCACGGGGCTCTCCGGCCCCCTCTCCCCCCGTATATATAGGCCATGGCGCCGCATTTATGGCATCTCCTCGATCTTCGCAAAAAAAGAAAAAAACTTCCGGCCCTCGTCCAAACTTCGGAGGGGGATGACGTTCGTAAATCTCCAATCTTGCGTCGCGGTTTCTACCCATCGAAGTTGGCCCTCGACCGCGAGGGGCTACTGTTGGGGATCGGTATTTACGATGATAATGTTACCCCATTTTCCCTTGTGTTGTTTAACCGCAGGCAACGCCGGACTGCCGACATTATGGCTGGACTGCCGACATTATGGGAGGAGCGTAGCTTCTCCGCAGTACGGCGGCGCATAGGCGGCGGCTCGGGATGGCGAACTCAGGCTGCCGACAATATGTCCTGGAGTCGAGTCGGCGACAGCAAGTAATGGCGGCAGCCCCGAAAGGTGAAGCCCCGCTCGATGACGTCCAAGAGCCAGGCTGGCAAGTGACGTCACATAGTTAGGGTTTCCGTCGATGAACGGAAATGACATTTGTACCCTTATGACAATTTTGTACAGAATATTCCGCGGATATAGTGGGTGGCCAAGGGCATTTTGGTCATGTCGAAATAACCCTTGGCCTTCCCTATAAATACCAGCCCACAGGCTCCGTAGAACGGGACGGAAGGGGAGAGAGAACACACCAGAAATTAAATGCTGTCTTGTTGTTCCTTGAGTGAAATTTGTTTATCCGTGTCGGGATTCTTTGGTGTCTTAATGAAGAATTACCAACAGTCGTCTCTGTTGTAGCTGAATTCTCTAGCTCTTGTTGTATCTCGATGGTTTTGCTGTTGCTGTTGTATCAAGAATGTAGCTACCTTGTGGTGTTGCTGCTTCTATGGTGTGCCTCTAGAGGTTTTATAGAAGACTCCTTGTATCCATTATCATTTTATAGTGGAGAAGGTTAGAAGTGGGTTGTTTGTCCCGTGGTTTTTTTATATTTCTCTTGTTTATTGGAAGTTTTCCACGTATGTCACTGTGTCACTCGTTTATGGTGCAATTCCGATGTAGGATTGTTGGTGATTGTTTTCTTCATTGTTTAGCACAAAATGAAAGTAACCAATTGGTGATAATTGTTACGGGTTTTCCCACCAATAAAGTCCGTTAATCATACCGAATTTTAATTTGCGCCGTCCATTTGACCTGAAAGATAATGCCACCTTACTGTCAAACTGTTTGCTGTTGGATGAATTGATGTGCAAATTAAAATGAAGACCCTCAACTGCCACTTTGATAGCTAGACTGCTCGACCACAAGATAAATACATAGCCGGTCGATCCATGAACAATTGAATCTGGCAACTCATGCCAGTCACTTATCAATTTCTTCTTCGTCGCCACTGGGCGAAGGGAGAATTGCAGGAAGAGAACGAATGTGTTTGTGAGTGTGAGGCATCAGGAATGTGAGCCAAATAGAGAAAACTGAAGCATGTTCCAATCCATCGCAAACCATGGCGGGTGCCTACAATTCCGCCGTGCAAGCCGGTGGGGTGTGTGTTCCTCCTGTAGCCATTAGGAGTGCACCCCAGATCCGCCCCCCACTACCACGATGAGGCCGACACTACTAGCTCCTCCTGTCCTGATGGAGGTTGCAGTATTGATATGAAGGATCGTATCCAGGAGTTGTCATCATTGGGGGCGGCGGCCGGAGCCCGTGCAACGGTTCAGCATTCAGCAACTTGAGCATCGCGGCGCCCTAGCCAACGGCGTGGTTCGGTCATTCAAATTTCCACCCGTCATTTCTCATTTGGCCAGCTCTCACATTTCCTGACCAACTTAACGTGTGACGAAAGAAAACTTTCGTTGAACAACCGTCCCAGTAATAAGTGCATCTATGCTAACGAGTAACATCTTATATACGGGACTAGTAACCAAGAAAGGTATACCAAGAAAAAAAACACGTGGAAAATGTTTTGGATGGAAATACATTATATTGATCATGTAGTAATAGAATTAACCTTATTGATCGATCGCATTCACTAATTATGATCAAGCTTGAAGGTGTCATCGGTCGGTGGCCTGAAGATTGTACAGAGGGCAGTGATCGCATCAACTGTAATTAAAGCAAGGAGTTCCTTAGGAGGCCCTGGTCTCACATTTAGGAAGCATGGTTTCACGTATATGCCACAGTGCCTGAATGTTTTTGATGAGACGAAAAGTTCAGTAAAAATATCGTGAGTGCATCATCGCTAATATATAACAGTACAGGCGGGACTATTTAGCACATAAGATTCACCAAAAGAAAGACTAGTTCTAATCATGTAGTAATTGATAAATATCACATCTCAATTAAAGCCGGACCTTCATAACTAGTTCTAATCAAGGTCGGTACACGCCATGTGACCACCCTACACCTCATGGGACCCGTGAGCGGCCATGTACAAAGATGAAGACCCCAGCTCTCGATCACAATATAAATACATACATGGCCGGTCGACCCTGGGAAACGTTGAGGCTGGTCACCCATCTCAGTGGCTCGCATATAAACCCAATTGTCGTCTTCGTTGTTACTGGGCGAAGGGAGAATTGCAGGAGGGTAACGAAGTGGCTTCAAGGTTAGACTGACTACGAATGTGAGGCATCAGGAATCAGAGCCAAAGGCACACAATTTAAGCATGTCCATGTCCGTTTCGAAGCACAGCCCGCTGCTTGCAACTCAGTGAGATCTGTGCTCCTCCTTGGGTGTTGGGTGACTTGGGTCGGAGGTGAGGAGCTGAGGAAAAGTATATTTTGACTGTGATTTTACCTTTTTTTTTAATTTTATGATTTTACTTCTGATTTTTTATAGTGAAGCCAGCGTTTATCTAAAATCGCAATAGAAATATTGTCATTTTACCCCTAGTAAGAGTAAATCACGCCTCACTTTGAAAAAACAAAAATAAAATCGCAATAGCAGTGCAGACCATGTGTAGAAACGCAAAAATTCCCTTTAGTTGTTTGGCTTGGTTGGAACAGGAAAGGACTTCAGCCAAGAAATCCGTGTAGACAGAATTTTCGGCCAATCCTACATTGTAATCGGATGCTCAGAGCCCTACAACACTCGAGCTTTATGATTCGTGCGGGATCAGCGTCCGTATGCCACGATTTTTTGTCCTTCATTCCTTTGCTTCAAAATTTAATCCCAAACCTTATGAGAATAGGTGCCCCATAAACGGCGGTCAACATTTGTGTATGAGGAATTGAGCATAATCTTCTTCTTTCTTGTGTCTTCCTTCTTTTTCCTACTGCCCACTGAAGAAGGAGAAAAATTGATTCCGATCTTATGAGTAGCCCTCCATCGTGATTGGATATAATCACGACAAAACGGAGAAGGACCGGATAATTGCAGGAACATCCGCCCCGCCTTGACGTCACCATTCAAAAATCTAATTCTCCATATCGTCATAAAGTTGCAGATATCGTCGCTGACATCACCTTCATTGGAGCCGTCATAGAGAAACTAAATCTCACTTACCTCATTGCCATCGTCGAAGGAGAATAGAAGGAACCATATCCCTAATTCTAAATAATCTAAGATTTGAACTACTAAAATTTGTTGAAGAAACGTGTCCCCACTTCCTTTTTCATGTGTGTAAAAATGTGACTTGTTCGGGTCGCCCCCAATTGACCATACGAAATATATATTTTGTTGCATCTAAGAACGATTGTTTATTCATTGAGAGATTTTATTGATATGGTTCCACTAGTTTTATCCCATGCGTCGTTGTACCAGTGCAACAAACAACAAACAAACTTTTCCACTACTTCAAACAGACAGCGCAATACTTCCCAACTTGTGAAACCTCACATTTGTTCACACCATGAGTACAATAGAATCAGATGGTGACACCATAAAAGATCTCTTAATTTATGCCGTCCATTCGGCCTGGAAGATAATGCGACCTTACTGTTAAGCTGTTTGTTGTTGGATGAATTGATGTGCAAATAAAAAATGAAGACCTCAACTACCACTTTGATAGCTAGACTGCTCGACTGCAAGATAAATACATAGCCAGTCAATCCAAGAATAATTGAATCTGGCAACTCATCTCAGTCACTTATCAATTATAACCTGAATTTTTCATCGTTGCCACTGGGTGAAGGGAGAATTGCAAATATGAGTGTGAGGCATCAAGAATCTGAGCCAAATATAGAACACTGAAGCCTGTTCCAAATTTCCAATCCATCGCAAACATGTCTCGAGCTCACAGTTCAGTTGTGCAAGCCGGTGGGGTGTGTGTTCGTCCTCTCGCCATTAGGAGTGTGTCATTCGGCGTTATCTCGCGGCGGAAGCAACCTAGATCCGCCCCCCACTACCACGACGGCACCGACACTAATAGCTTCTCCTGTCCTAAAGGAGGTTGTAGCATTGATATGCAGGATCGTATCCAGGAGTCGTCATCATTGGGGCCGACACTACTAGCTTCTCGATGGTTTTGCTATTGCTGTTATTTCAAGATTTGTAGCTACCTTGTGGTGTTACTGCTTCTATGGTGTGCCTCTAGAGGTTCTATAGAAGACTCCTTGTATCCATTATCGTTTTATAGTGGAGAAGGTCAGAAGTGGGTTGTGTGTCCCGTGTTTTTTTACTTCTCTCGTTTATTGGAAGTTTTCTACGTATGTCATTGTGTCACTCATTTATCTTGCAATTCCGATGTAGGGTTGTTGGTGATTGTTTTCTTCATTGTTCAACACAAAATAAAAGTTAATTGGTGATAATAGTTAACGGTTTTCCCACCAATAAAGTCCGTTAATCGTACCGAATATTTATTTGCGCCGTCCATTTAGCATGAAAGATAGTGCCACCTTATACCGTCAAACTGTTTGGGGTTGGATGAATTGATGTGTGCAAATTAGAATGAAGACCCTCAACTGCCACTTTGATAGCTTGCTGCTCGACCACAAGATAAATACAGAGCCGGTCAATCCATGAATAATTGAATCTGGCAACTCATGCCAGTCACTTATTAATTTCTTCTTCTCCGTCACTGGGCCAAGGGAGAATTGCAGGAAGAGAACGAATGTATTTATGAGTGTGAGGCATCAGGAATCCGAGTCAAACATAGAACACCGAAGCATGTTCCAATCCATCGCTAAACACGGCTGGTACCCACAGTCACGCTGTGCAGGCCGGTGGGGTGTGTACGTGTTCCTCCTGTCACCATTAGGAGTGTGTCATTAGACGTGATCCGTCATGTTCCTCCTGTCGCCATTAGGTGCACTCCAGATCCGCCCCCCACTATCACGACGGCGCCGACACTACAAGCTCCTCCTGTCCTGATGCTGATGGAGGTGGTAGTGTTGCCATGCTAGATCGTATCCAGGAGCTGTGATCCGTCATCGTTGAGGGGCGGCGGCCGGAGCCCGTTCAACATTCAGCAACTTGAGCATCACGCGGCACCCGAGAGGCCGAGCCAACGGCGCGGTTCGGTCATTCAAATTTCCACACGGTCATTTCTCATTTGACCAATGCTCATATTTCCTGACCAACTTAACGTGTGATGACAAGAAAACTTTCGTTCAAACCGTCCCAGTAAGTTTTCTTGTCGAGTAATTAACATCTTATATACGGGACTACTCCAGTAAGCCAGAAATTAAAGGTCTACCAGAAAAGAAAAACACGTGGGAAATGTTTTTGATGGAAATACATTATATGGATCATGTAGTAATAGAATGAACATTATTGATCGCATTCACTAATTAATTATGATCAAAGGTGCAATATATCGGTGGCCTGAGGATTGTACAGATGGCAGTGATCCCATCAACTGTAATTAAAGCGAGGAGTTCCCAATGATTGACTCTAAGGCTAACTCTAAACATATTTTATTAAAGAAAAAGAAAAGAGAGAAGACAGCTAGCTCTTCCTCAAGAGTTAGTCTCTAAGGAAAGCATTTCTCCGTCGGTTGGCTGCCAGTAAAATTCCTACAAAAAAACCGGGTGATATCCCAGTGTCTGTGAAGGTAGTCGTCAGGAAATGCCACCGTGGAAATGTTTCGTTAGGGTTAACGGCCATAAAAATTGATTTTCCCCACGCTGACCGCTGCTGGCGCTGCACCCACCGTGCATGAAGGTTCTCCCAGTGCAACGCCCACGTGTTAAGAGTGTTCATGCATGTAGTAACGGATAAAATCTCACTGCCCAACATGTGGCTTCCCTACATCCTCTTTACAGGGCGCGTTCGTTGCACCCCCCTCTAAATTTTAGACCTGTCATATCAAAAAGAATCTTACTATTTAAGAATATTTTTATTAATTTAATGACAAAACCTATGTCACGAACCCCCTCTAAATCGCGAGACGAATCTAATGAGCCTAATTAATCTATATTTTGCTACAGTGATGCTACAGTAACTATATTCTAATCACAACTTAATTACACTCTCGTTAGATTCATCTCGCGAATTCGAGCGGAGTCCTGAAATTAGTTTTGTAATTAAACTTTATTTGTAATTAGAATATTCTTTGCAAGAACCCTCTAAAGTTTAGACCCCATGTAACGAACACACCCATAGACCATGCGCAAGGATGAAGGCCTCAGCTGGTACTTTAATAGCTACTAGGCCACTCGATCACAATATAAATACGTTGCCGGTCGACCACTGAACCATTGAACTTTTTTACACGTTGACCTATAATAAGGAGAATCGTAGGAGGGTCGAGAAGATGCCTCGCGTTATGATCAAGGGGCTTGAGGGTGAGATGTACTGTGAGTGCGAGGCCTCGGAAATCAGAGGGAGAGATTGATCGTTACAATATGCATTGATGCTTCAATCCGACGCACAGCTTTATTAGCTTGAGTGGCTAGACTCTTCGTTTATGCTTGAGCGGAGGCCGAGCTCCGCTGCCTGAAGCTTATCCCACCTGCGTCTGCTAAGCAATTTTGTCGCTCGACTCTCGTTACACGTGTGGTCTGTGTACGCATGTTTGTTGTTCCATTGTTAGCTTCTCAGCTCTCGCTCTGTAAACTAGTACTAGCGCACGCACCGTATGCGTCTCAGTTCTCTCCCAGAAGTTGCAGGGCCAGGTGGTTAATCCTTTGCCGATGGCCAACTTTGCCGGCTACCCACGACGCCGCGAGCTTGTCTCTTGTCAGAGTCGGGGGCAGCAGTAGCAGTAATTCGTCTCTCGCGCCGCCGATTGGCAGATGCCAAGAGTGGTGACCGCTCTCGTCCCAGACCCAGCCCATTTGTTTCGGAGGCCCGCGAAAACAGAGGCTGACGAGACCGGAAGCTGATGACGGCCACGGCGGCGAACTGAGATGGTGTGGCCGGCGCGGCACCCGACGAAGAAGAGGCAGTTTTCTTGGCGACTCGGATGACATTTGCCTCCGCAACTCCTCCTCTTCCCCATTGCGTACAGGACCGCAGCATAGTAGCAAAGTTGATGCTCGTGTTAGCTCGATGTTTTCGTGAACGCATGTTCAGTTAGTTCCCCATCTTGTCATCTCTTCAGCTGTCTCTGCTCTCATCGTCTATACCAACATAACATCGGCGGTTTCAATTTGAATATTCTCCACAAGTTACTAATATGAACATCGATAGTGTCGCTTATTGACAAATTAGGTTGGACAAGATAGATAATTCATAATTATCGCTATCCATTTTTAAGGGTGTATGGTGCTAGTGCTGCTCCCTTTTAATTAGCTTGTGACGATATAAGGGGAACTAGGTAAGGATGAGTTCCTTTCTGAACCGGCAAACTTGGTCATAGAGCAACGCTGTTCTTCGAGAACCGAGTTTTAGCTTGTGATGTAGATATTTTACGTTCTAAACTTACGCTGTTTTATTAAGTTATAACCACTGGTCCCCTATTTTCTGTAAAGAATCTGGAATAGAAGCACCTTCAGTTGCAATAGCAGAGTCAATTTATGTTGCAAATCCTGCTGAAGCAATTTCTGTAAAGTAACTTTTTAGCACAGTTTTGCAACTACACCAAGATTGAGAAGCTGCCAGTGTATTCATTGGTATTTCGTTAATCAAATTTGTTACTCCCTTCGTTTTTCTTTACCTGACGTTTAGGACAAGAAATTTGTATTAAAGCTAGTGTAAACTCCTTGTCCTAAACGTCATATCAATGAAAACATATGTGGTCTTTGAAATGTGACGCAAGACCGACATGGGTGCCAAATCACAAAGATTCAATTAGAAAATAGTCCACCTTTAAATTAACAATTTCAACAAGAGAAAAGACCACAATTACTAGTTACAAAATCTTTTTGAAGCTCCACGAAACTATCCTGATCTGAAAGTATAAGACCCTATTTGAATCCTTTAGCCGGCTAAAATTAGCAAACTAAAACATTAGCCAGCTAATTTTTTAGCCAACTAATTTTAGAAGATATTTGTTTGGATCCTTGACTAATGTCTCTGGTTTTTAGACTTTCCTTGCTTTTCTAATGTGTTTCTTATCTTTTTTATATGTTTAGTCAAGTCTAGGATGGTTGGGATGACTAGGTGTAACACCCCAAATCTTTGAAGCAAAACAAAAGGAATAAAAATCAGTGCAAATTTAAATTTTTGTCCCGCTCTTACCTTGCCATGAATTTTCCAAATAAAATTCACTAAAATAAGTCAACCTAGTTGCAAATCTGAAATTTTATAAATATTAAAACTAGTGCTCAAGTGCTTGCTTTCATTTAAAATACACTAAAGTTTGAACTTTTGGAATTTACAACAAACTAAAATAAATGTATGTCAAACTCTAGTGAATTCACCTCGAATTTAAAACCTTTGAATTTGAACCTGCATCAAATTCCACCATAACGCATTTTGACTTTCTCTGTTTTTGATTTGCAAGTTGTTTGCTTTTATTCCCCTTTGAATTTGAATGACATTCAAATTCAAAATCCCAGAAATGAAAACCTTTTCCTAATCTCGTTTCTCTCTCGGGCCGAATCCCCTTCTTCCTTTCTCCTTCAGCCCAGCCCAACTCGCCCTCCTTCCTTTCTCTTTTTCTCTTTTCTTCCCAGGCCGCAGCCCACCGAGGCCCAGCCACTCTTTCCTTCCCTCCGGCCCAGCAGCCTGGCCCAGTCTCCTTCTTCCTCCTTGTGCCTGTCAGGCAATAACCGCCGCCGCCGTCAATGGACCGCCGGTCCGTCCGCCCATACCGCCGACGTCGCCACTCCGTCACCGGCCTCGTCGTCCCGTCGCGTCGCAGCTCCTGTGGCCATGCTCTCTCCCTCGTCATCGCGCGCAGGCGCCCATCACGCCGCACCTCGTCGCGTCCCGTCAGCCTTCAATGGCGATGACCGAGCCGATGACGAGCAACGACCAAGCCGAGCTGCTCCTGGCCTCAAACGCCTCGCTCCGTCTATAAAAATCGACGCGCCACACTCTCCTCTCCCTCTCCCTACTCGCCGCTCCTCTCCTCGAGCTCCCGGCCGCTCCAATTTCTCTTTTTCCCCAAATCTTCCCCAACTCCGGCGACGCCCGATTCGCCTCCGACGAGCTCCTTCCTACTACCCTCCCTCGCCGTCCTGCTCCTCGGTGCTCCTCTACCTAGTGCGCGCCCCTCCGCGCAGCTCGGAGAGCACTAGGGACGCGCGGACACCAAACCCTAGCCGCGCCGCTGACCGCCGCCGCGCGAGCTCGACGACGGCATCCCTTCCGGCCTCGTCTCGCTCGTCCCGTGCGCGCGCCAGCTCCACAGCACCACCGCGCACCTCCACGACTAGCAAGAACTCGACGCGCAGCGCTCTTCCTCCTCCTTCGCCGAGCGCCGCCGTCGCACTCCGCGCCGCCGCTGTCGCTCGTCGCCGGCCGTCCCCGTTGCGAGCCCGTCGTCGACACCTAGCCGCTCCGCTCCGCCTCGACCCCGCGAAGCTCCCGGGCTAGCAAGGAGTCGTCGAGCCTGCCTCTTCCTCCTTCTTCGTTGGACGCCGCCGTCGGCTCCGCGCCCCGCCGTCGCCGACGTGTTTCCGCCACCGTGCGTCGTCAACAAGTCCATGCGGTGAGCTACCCATCCTCTTCTCTCTCTCCCGGTTCAAATCCCGCTCGATTTGGCCCACCGGAGCGCCGGAACGGCTGCTCCGGCGAAGCTCCGGCGACGGCGCCGTCGCGCCGATGCCGCCGGTCCACCGTAGACGTGTGTGGACCGCCCTTGGACTCGGTCCACACACCTGTAGACCCGGTCCACCAGCTTTTCCCTTTCAGAAATAAATCCTTTACTCTTTATTGCGTCAGCACTGCGCAAGAAATAGAATATCCTTTACAAAAATAAATCCAGAAAATCCAGAAAATCCCAGACCCTGTGCAATTTGCAGATTAGCCCCTAACCTTTATGCTAATTCTGTTTAGGTCCTGTCTTTTTACATAAACACCCTTATACTTTTCTATAATTACCTTTCAGTCCTTGTCGTTTTACACAGAGGCCCCTAAACTTTTCTATAATTACAGATAGGTCCCTAGATCTTTTCTGTTCTTACAGATAAGTCCCTAGAACCTTTCTGTAATTATAAATACGCCCCTGGAATCTTTAATTGCCCATATCTTTCCATCCGTAACTCCGTTTCGAGCGATTCTTGCGCTCACGCGTTCATAGAAACGCGTAGTACCTTTTGGTACTAATCTCAAAGCTCTAGATTATATCTACGAGCCATCAATACTCTAAATCCCACACTCTCTCGACAAGCTCATCATATGTCGTTGCTCCCACGTGTCACGAATGCTCGCTCACCTTTTAGCGTGACATTGAACTTAACCTATCATATTGTATCATTCCGTATCAAAGTATACAACCTCCGTTGTTCGCACCAAGCTCCAACGCTAACCAAGCTCAACTAATCTTAACCAATGTTGCCACCAACCTCCACCCAGCTCTATCAATTTATTATGCTGCTCTATTTATATCTGGTATTTCATTGGACTTATTATGGTTACTATTTATTGCTATTTTAATCGCTACTTATTCTTAATCGATTAATTGTTCTAATTCCAACCGTGCATCATACCATGCATAATCACGTGCACGTACCACGGTCATGCGCTCCGCACATGACCAATAACTAGTAGCTTAGTCTTAGTAATTAAGTTAGTAGATAATACAATAGCTAATCACCATTAGGTAATACCATAATCTATAGGTAAGTAATTAAAGTGACACACCTTGCACTTGTACATGTGTCGCATGAACCTTTATATAGGCTACGACCTGTATAAAGACTTAGTGCCACAAATGTATGATCAACATGTGCATGCACTGTCCCCACCTTCACCTACACTCATGCACTCCTCATCTGTTTAGCATCCCTCATTGACAACAAAAGCCCTAGAACTCGATGCATTGTCCCTAATAATCTTCCTAAGATAATAAAACATTCCTAAAATAAAACCTATTGCATCATACATGATTTGTATCTTATCCTTCTTCGGTGTTCCATCGGTTCTTATTGGAATTAATCGGATCTTACTTGGCTCTTTCGATCTTTATTTCTTTTGCGGTAGTTTGTTTATACGGTATGTTTCTATGCGCTAGCTTACGCTAGATTCGAAGAGGAGCCAGAAGGATCCAAGCCTCAAGGAAGAACTAGAAAAGTCCAAGCTCAAGGACAAGCCAGAAGATACAAGCTAAAGAGAGGGACTTGAATACATCGACTTCGACACAAGATCTGAAGACCAAGTATTGGAAGATTAGGATATCGTTCTTCAGGCAAGCTCTCCTTCTCCTTGATCATGATTGAACCTACTGTTTCTGCAAATGCACCTATATGGCCTATTCTCATATTATGCATTACTTGTTATTTTACTGCTTGTGTAGCTATGATCCTACTTGCTTATTGATATTGATGTCTGTTACTTAAGACATTAATATCTTAATCCTTGTTTACCCTTGTTTACCTGTCACCTTGATAGCCCTAGGATAGTTTCCATCATTTCTATGATGGCACAATCACCTTGCTACTAGATATACTTAGGACCCCGCAATGTTTCTACATTGCCACACCATCTCACATACTTGCTTTTATAAATGTGTTAAATGAGTTTGGTGGTGTGTGTGATACTTGGGTTGGGAGTAGCACAACTGTGTTAGGTGATGATGATGTTGGTGACGGTGATGATGGGATGGGTTGGATTGCGGGCAAGGCCACTAGTGAGATGTTGATGGTATGATAGTCCCCTAGTGTGGGAGATCTGGTGCTTGCCCGGCCACATAAGGACCGGTTCTGACGCCCGTTAACATAATGATTTCTCGTACAACCACGGAACCTGTATGGGAAGGACCTACCCTACCTTCTTGGTATTCTTACACATTCCATCTGGAGGCCAGTAGAGGCAACGGAAGCTCAGGAACAGGCCCGGGAAACGTACCCGTGGTCCGGTTGCGGAACCCGCTGTCTGTCTCGGGAACCCATTGTCGGTACATGGGAAAGCCGCCCGTCCTATTGTCTGTCTCAGGATCCTGCAAGTTAATGCAGGAGCACGACGTACCTGTTATAGGTGTTGTGCCGTAGTGTGACATTTCAAGTCACAAGCCCCTGAGTGTGATTCCGTGGTGGACTTGTGAGACTACTCGGAGAAGATGGACTAGGCGTTATGTACTCTCCGATCAAGAGTGCATAGCCCGTGGGAAAAGATGTACAACCTCTGCAGAGTGTAAAATTCATCCGGATGGACGTTGTCACGGCATATGACACATTATTGTGGCGCACGTTGGATTAGCCACCTCTCTTATCCCTTGGAATGTGAGTGGGTTGTAGTCGACCCGTGTTTTGGAAGTGATGGCATGGATGCCGGGTCGGTATGATCCTTGAGGTCAGAAGGCCAACTAAAACTTGGGAACTGGCGGGAATGCCTCATACTCCCCCAGGGCCAACCAACTAAAATACTGACGATAAATCCCCTGTTTTATCACTGATTCCTTCACTTGCTTTAAGTGAGTCTTGCATAAAGTTTGCTTGCTGCAAATGAACCGTACAGCCTCCACCTTGCTAAGACCAAACATGCATGTATACATCCCCTTGTGTAGTGTAGGGCTTGCTGAGTACCTTATGTACTCACGCGTTTGCGTTTGTTGGTTTAGTAGGAGAAGGCTTCGTAGAAGACGACGACGATTTGGTTTTCGGTTCTTCTTCTCAAGTCTGCTTGTGGCTTTGGGTCAAGGTCTTCCGTTGTCTGCTTCACCGTTAGTTGGTTGGAAGGACTTGGATAGTTATGAATCCTTGTCGCACCACCACTAAGGGTCCCATATCAGGTATTATACTTATTTACCTATTCAAAGTATGCTTTTGACTATCATATCTGTGTTTTGTGCGTATCAGCTACTGATCCAGGGACTGATACAGGATGCACAACATATTCCAGAAATGGGGTATGACAGAGTGGTATCAGAGCAATACTTGACCGTAGAACGAAAACCTAGGATTTGTCACGCTCAAAATGACTATTTTCAAAACTAGCTGCAAAACCTTCCATAATAGCCCTCCCTCTTCTTTTAAAATCTCTTGCTTTCCTCTCGTCAACCTCAAGAAAAGAGTCTCATCCAGAGGTGTTTGTGTACAAGGATGATCAACCCGATGGATGACCAGGACTATGTGACCATAGAAGTGGAGAACAGATTGTACCAGGTTTACCGCCTACCGGATATGGTTCCAAAACAAAACAACAACGGCAATGCCACTAAGGACTCCAGAAAGCAAAGAACATGTTTCTACTGCCGCCAACCCGGCCATAAGATCGCCAATTGCCCCTACTACGACTCAATCGATGAAGCAAGAGCTGCAGAGACCAACATGGAGAATGGCATGCCGCAAGCTCTAGCACTAGCTGCAGGGATTCAACCTATGGTACAGGAAAAACATCAAGAGCAAGAAATTTGGAATGATATGGAAGGCACCTACCTGATGTCACCGCCTGTTATCGCAAGTGTACTTGAAAGGTTGAATAATCTGGAAGAGTTACTGAACAAGAGCAATGAAGAAATCGCTATCATCAAGGAGCTACTACAGCCAAGTGATGCCAGCGAGAGCTGCAGCAAGAAGAGAAAGTATGACGTGCAAGGATCAGGTCAAGCCATACATGAGGATCTTAAGAAGCCAAGGTACCTGTTACCTGTTGCACGTTCCATAGGAGAAGCTGCCATCCACCAACCAACCAACATACATCCGTCCTCAAGCAACACAAGTCTGCTCGCAGAAGGTTATGAAAAGGCAACCCAGAGCAACACCTTTGACAACCCAAGACGTTGTTTCCACTGTAAGCAAGAAGGGCACATGCTAGCGAAGTGTCCGTCCTACAAGAATGTCCCGCTCAGGCTCAACCTAGGGCATAAGAAGACTAAGAAGCATGGATGAGGACAACTAGTATTGAAGAGTACAGTCCCTAAGCCTTCAGTGTATCTCAAGGCCAATATGCTACCAAGGTCGGAAGAGCCAGCATGAGCTTCCGTGAAGGATAACCCTGGGTAACCCAGAAGAATGCTATCACCAGCAGCAATGGCAGTAGCCCTAGAAGTAGTAGTAATAAGTGGTAAAAAGTTGTAATCCTGATAATCCGAGTTGTATCGAGGATGTACTTCTGTTTGTGAGCAATCAAAGTACCAGTGTTGTTATGAAATGGTGCCTCGAGCCACCTTCAGAGTCAGAATAGAATGCAAGATCAAGAAATCAACATTGTGAAATACAATAATCAAAGCTGCATATGCTCGGATAACCTCAAACGTCAAGTCAATGAAATGCCTCCAATACAGAGATGTGAACAATGGTCTTCTTTTAACCGACTAATTCATATGACCCTTTCGATTCTTTTGGTCAACGGATTATTAGTCGAGTTCTGAGCACAATCAAAGATCGATAGTCAGCATACCCTTAAACCTTAAGACCTCGTTCTTAGTACGCTTACACATGAGACCGCAACAAATAAATCACGTTGTTTGTGTGATTCGATGATTTTGTTGATTTTGCCTCTTTATTCTTCTATGATTGTGTGCTTTTAATCAAAGTAATTAAATAGCATAATAACAACGACAACAGTTTAATAGCTAGAATCGCAGCTCAACAACAGCTTAAGGCCAAAACCCCTCCCTAACCCTGCCTAAATCTCCGCTGCTGAAACCAGGATGCCGCCAAAGAGGTCTGCCAGGTTTCAAACCCGCCCGAAGCGCAAGGCAAAAACACCTGAAGATCATGATCCCGCTGGACGAACCGCACGAGGTGAAACTAACAAAAGAAAGAAGCCAACAACTCAACAGCATCAAGAAGCGAACCAAAGAGGACCCACTGCAGCTCACAACCAGGAAACTGAGGCAGATCACCACGATGAGGAAGGAACTAACCAAGAGGCAGAAAGTAACGACCATCAGGACAGCAATGAGTTGCCTCAACCACCACCGCCACCGGTCAACTTCACAGAAGTGATGGCCAGATAGACTCAACTCTTGGAATTAATTTCTCAGGAACAACATAACAGCCATGAAATGAGTTCTAAGATATCAGAATTTATGAAGCTCAGGCCACCTGTCTACGACAGCACTGATGATGACCCCTTAGCTGCTGATGATTGGCTCAAAGGTGTTACCAAGAAGCTTGATGTAATCGCAGCTAATGATAGAGAGAAAGTACTGTTATCTACTCAGCAACTAGTTGGAGTTGCTGGAGAATGGTGGGATAACTTCAAGGAAACAGTTGCAGAGCCAGATGGTATTACATGGGATGAATTCCAACAAGCTTTCCGTGAATACCATATCCCCACCGGAATCATGGACATAAAAGCAGATGAATTCCGAACCCTTAAGCAAGAAGCTATGACAGTGAATGAGTACACTCGGAAGTTCATGAAGTTGTCCTGGTATGCACCAGATGAGATCAACACTGACAAGAAAAAGCAAGATCGTTTCAGAAAAGGTCTTAACCATAATCTGAAAGTGCATCTGGTCACTCACAACTATCCGGACTTCAGCACACTGATGAATAAAGCCATCCTGCTTGAAGAAGCACTGATAGATCAAGAAAATGACAAAATCCACGAGACCCAGTCATGTGAGCTGAAAGAGAAATCTGAAGTACATGAATGGGAATCTCCTCAGAGGCAAGAAAATCAAAAGAAGAACAGAAAGAAGAAGAAGAGCAAGAAGAAGAAGATAGGCGTGAAACCTTCTGGTTTTAAAGGGCCGAATAATCAAGGAAAAAGCAGTAACGACAACCCACAGAGAATGAAGGCATCGTGGAGAAAACGAAAGTGCTACCTGTGCCGGAATCGTGGGCACATCGCAGCAGATTGCCCTGGAACTGTTACACATGGAGACAACGAGCGACAATCTCGTTGAAGCACAAATCTTCAGTGTTCTGAGTTTAGACCTGGAGAATTGGAGAATTTTATGTAAGAGCGTTGTAATATAAGCAACCTGTTGTACTTTGTACCTTGGAATATCAATAAAGTGTTGTATCAAGAGTTGTATGGTGATGAAATGTATGGTCTGTCAGTTTGGGATAAGAATAGACTTCAAGCTACACTAATGGAGATGTACTTACCTTCCGAGTCTGATAAAAAGTCTTTAAGTAAACCCATCTTTAAGGATAATTTGGAAATAAAGGCATTTGGACAAGCCACCCATGGAACAATGAGAAACGCCTTAATCCTTTGGATAAGATAAACAGAGCAAGAGTCGAAAGCTATTCTTACCGCAAGTTAAAATCTTTTAAGTGGGGTAGAACCCCACATGCAATCTTGAAGAGAGGACCCTGCTTCTTCGATCGGTACAACAGAAAATCGAAGACGAAGATGAAGAGAATCTACTAGCAACGCCCATAACGTCATG
This sequence comes from Eragrostis nindensis, assembly GCA_012490785.1. Taxonomy (NCBI): domain Eukaryota; kingdom Viridiplantae; phylum Streptophyta; class Magnoliopsida; order Poales; family Poaceae; genus Eragrostis; species Eragrostis nindensis. The sequence continues at coordinate 211,071 of JAAXCT010001062.1, read as the reverse complement.
AAGCCTTCGCCTAAATTTTGGATGTTACCACCACCAAGCAAGAAGACACCAGAGAAGTTCTACACCACCCGGAAGATCGTTTGAATCTCGAGGACGAGATTCCTTTTAAGTGGGGTAGACCTGTAACACCCCAAATCTTTGAAGCAAAACAAAAGGAATAAAAATCAGTGCAAATTTAAATTTTTGTCCCGCTCTTACCTTGCCATGAATTTTCCAAATAAAATTCACTAAAATAAGTCAACCTAGTTGCAAATCTGAAATTTTATAAATATTAAAACTAGTGCTCAAGTGCTTGCTTTCATTTAAAATACACTAAAGTTTGAACTTTTTGGAATTTACAACAAACTAAAATAAATGTATGTCAAACTCTAGTGAATTCACCTCGAATTTAAAACCTTTGAATTTGAACCTGCATCAAATTCCACCATAACGCATTTTGACTTTCTCTGTTTTTGATTTGCAAGTTGTTTGCTTTTATTCCCCTTTGAATTTGAATGACATTCAAATTCAAAATCCCAGAAATGAAAACCTTTTCCTAATCTCGTTTCTCTCTCGGGCCGAATCCCCTTCTTCCTTTCTCCTTCAGCCCAGCCCAACTCGCCCTCCTTCCTTTCTCTTTTTCTCTTTTCTTCCCAGGCCGCAGCCCACCGAGGCCCAGCCACTCTTTCCTTCCCTCCGGCCCAGCAGCCTGGCCCAGTCTCCTTCTTCCTCCTTGTGCCTGTCAGGCAATAACCGCCGCCGCCGTCAATGGACCGCCGGTCCGTCCGCCCATACCGCCGACGTCGCCACTCCGTCACCGGCCTCGTCGTCCCGTCGCGTCGCAGCTCCTGTGGCCATGCTCTCTCCCTCGTCATCGCGCGCAGGCGCCCATCACGCCGCACCTCGTCGCGTCCCGTCAGCCTTCAATGGCGATGACCGAGCCGATGACGAGCAACGACCAAGCCGAGCTGCTCCTGGCCTCAAACGCCTCGCTCCGTCTATAAAAATCGACGCGCCACACTCTCCTCTCCCTCTCCCTACTCGCCGCTCCTCTCCTCGAGCTCCCGGCCGCTCCAATTTCTCTTTTTCCCCAAATCTTCCCCAACTCCGGCGACGCCCGATTCGCCTCCGACGAGCTCCTTCCTACTACCCTCCCTCGCCGTCCTGCTCCTCGGTGCTCCTCTACCTAGTGCGCGCCCCTCCGCGCAGCTCGGAGAGCACTAGGGACGCGCGGACACCAAACCCTAGCCGCGCCGCTGACCGCCGCCGCGCGAGCTCGACGACGGCATCCCTTCCGGCCTCGTCTCGCTCGTCCCGTGCGCGCGCCAGCTCCACAGCACCACCGCGCACCTCCACGACTAGCAAGAACTCGACGCGCAGCGCTCTTCCTCCTCCTTCGCCGAGCGCCGCCGTCGCACTCCGCGCCGCCGCTGTCGCTCGTCGCCGGCCGTCCCCGTTGCGAGCCCGTCGTCGACACCTAGCCGCTCCGCTCCGCCTCGACCCCGCGAAGCTCCCGGGCTAGCAAGGAGTCGTCGAGCCGGCCTCTTCCTCCTTCTTCGTCGGACGCCGCCGTCGGCTCCGCGCCCCGCCGTCGCCGACGTGTTTCCGCCACCGTGCGTCGTCAACAAGTCCATGCGGTGAGCTACCCATCCTCTTCTCTCTCTCCCGGTTCAAATCCCGCTCGATTTGGCCCACCGGAGCGCCGGAACGGCTGCTCCGGCGAAGCTCCGGCGACGGCGCCGTCGCGCCGACGCCGCCGGTCCACCGTAGACGTGTGTGGACCGCCCGTGGACTCGGTCCACACACCTGTAGACCCGGTCCACCAGCTTTTCCCTTTCAGAAATAAATCCTTTACTCTTTATTGCGTCAGCACTGCGCAAGAAATAGAATATCCTTTACAAAAATAAATCCAGAAAATCCAGAAAATCCCAGACCCTGTGCAATTTGCAGATTAGCCCCTAACCTTTATGCTAATTCTGTTTAGGTCCTGTCTTTTTACATAAACACCCTTATACTTTTCTATAATTACCTTTCAGTCCTTGTCTTTTTACACAGAGGCCCCTAAACTTTTCTATAATTACAGATAGGTCCCTAGATCTTTTCTGTTCTTACAGATAAGTCCCTAGAACCTTTCTGTAATTATAAATACGCCCCTGGAATCTTTAATTGCCCATATCTTTCCATCCGTAACTCCGTTTCGAGCGATTCTTGCGCTCACGCGTTCATAGAAACGCGTAGTACCTTTTGGTACTAATCTCAAAGCTCTAGATTATATCTACGAGCCATCAATACTCTAAATCCCACACTCTCTCGACAAGCTCATCATATGTCGTTGATCCCACGTGTCACGAATGCTCGCTCACCTTTTAGCGTGACATTGAACTTAACCTATCATATTGTATCATTCCGTATCAAAGTATACAACCTCCGTTGTTCTCACCAAGCTCCAACGCTAACCAAGCTCAACTAATCTTAACCAATGTTGCCACCAACCTCCACCCAGCTCTATCAATTTATTATGCTGCTCTATTTATATCTGGTATTTCATTGGACTTATTATGGTTACTATTTATTGCTATTTTAATCGCTACTTATTCTTAATCGATTAATTGTTCTAATTCCAACCGTGCATCATACCATGCATAATCACGTGCACGTACCACGGTCATGCGCTCCGCACATGACCAATAACTAGTAGCTTAGTCTTAGTAATTAAGTTAGTAGATAATACAATAGCTAATCACCATTAGGTAATACCATAATCTATAGGTAAGTAATTAAAGTGACACACCTTGCACTTGTACATGTGTCGCATGAACCTTTATATAGGCTACGACCTGTATAAAGACTTAGTGCCACAAATGTATGATCAACATGTGCATGCACTGTCCCCACCTTCACCTACACTCATGCACTCCTCATCTGTTTAGCATCCCTCATTGACAACAAAAGCCCTAGAACTCGATGCATTGTCCCTAATAATCTTCCTAAGATAATAAAACATTCCTAAAATAAAACCTATTGCATCATACATGATTTGTATCTTATCCTTCTTCGGTGTTCCATCGGTTCTTATTGGAATTAATCGGATCTTACTTGGCTCTTTCGATCTTTATTTCTTTTGCGGTAGTTTGTTTATACGGTATGTTTCTATGCGCTAGCTTACGCTAGATTCGAAGAGGAGCCAGAAGGATCCAAGCCTCAAGGAAGAACTAGAAAAGTCCAAGCTCAAGGACAAGCCAGAAGATACAAGCTTAAGAGAGGGACTTGAAGACATCGACTTCGACACAAGATCTGAAGACCAAGTATTGGAAGATTAGGATATCGTTCTTCAGGCAAGCTCTCCTTCTCCTTGATCATGATTGAACCTACTGTTTCTGCAAATGCACCTATATGGCCTATTCTCGTATTATGCATTACTTGTTATTTTACTGCTTGTGTAGCTATGATCCTACTTGCTTATTGATATTGATGTCTGTTACTTAAGACATTAATATCTTAATCCTTGTTTACCCTTGTTTACCTGTCACCTTGATAGCCCTAGGATAGTTTCCATCATTTCTATGATGGCACAATCACCTTGCTACTAGATATGCTTAGGACCCCGCAATGTTTCTACATTGCCACACCATCTCACATACTTGCTTTTATAAATGTGTTAAATGAGTTTGGTGGTGTGTGTGATACTTGGGTTGGGAGTAGCACAACTGTGTTAGGTGATGATGATGTTGGTGACGGTGATGATGGGATGGGTTGGATTGCGGGCAAGGCCACTAGTGAGATGTTGATGGTATGATAGTCCCCTAGTGTGGGAGATCTGGTGCTTGCCCGGCCACATAAGGACCGGTTCTGACGCCCGTTAACATAATGATTTCTCGTACAACCACGGAACCTGTATGGGAAGGACCTACCCTACCTTCTTGGTATTCTTACACATTCCATCTGGAGGCCAGTAGAGGCAACGGAAGCTCAGGAACAGGCCCGGGAAACGTACCCGTGGTCCGGTTGCGGAACCCGCTGTCTGTCTCGGGAACCCATTGTCGGTACATGGGAAAGCCGCCCGTCCTGTTGTCTGTCTCAGGATCCTGCAAGTTAATGCAGGAGCACGACGTACCTGTTATAGGTGTTGTGCCGTAGTGTGACATTTCAAGTCACAAGCCCCTGAGTGTGATTCCGTGGTGGACTTGTGAGACTACTCGGAGAAGATGGACTAGGCGTTATGTACTCTCCGATCAAGAGTGCATAGCCCGTGGGAAAAGATGTACAACCTCTGCAGAGTGTAAAATTCATCCGGATGGACGTTGTCACGGCATATGACACATTATTGTGGCGCACGTTGGATTAGCCACCTCTCTTATCCCTTGGAGTGTGAGTGGGTTGTAGTCGACCCGTGTTTTGGAAGTGATGGCATGGATGCCGGGTCGGTATGATCCTTGAGGTCAGAAGGCCCAACTAAAACTTGGGAACTGGCGGGAATGCCTCATACTCCCCCAGGGCCAACCAACTAAAATACTGACAATAAATCCCCTGTTTTATCACTGATTCCTTCACTTGCTTTAGTGAACCTTGCATAAAGTTTGCTTGCTGCAAATGAACCGTACAGCCTCCACCTTGCTAAGACCAAACATGCATGTATACATCCCCTTGTGTAGTGTAGGGCTTGCTGAGTACCTTATGTACTCACGCGTTTGCGTTTGTTGGTTTAGTAGGAGAAGGCTTCGTAGAAGACGACGACGATTTGGTTTTCGGTTCTTCTTCTCAAGTCTGCTTGTGGCTTTGGGTCAAGGTCTTCCGTTGTCTGCTTCACCGTTAGTTGGTTGGAAGGACTTGGATAGTTATGAATCCTTGTCGCACCACCACTAAGGGTCCCATATCAGGTATTATACTTATTTACCTATTCGAAGTATGCTTTTGACTATCATATCTGTGTTTTGTGCGTATCAGCTACTGATCCAGGGACTGATACAGGATGCACAACATATTCCAGAAATGGGGTATGACAGAGTGGTATCAGAGCAATACTTGACCGTAGAACGAAAACCTAGGATTTGTCACGCTCAAAATGACTATTTTCAAAACTAGCTGCAAAACCTTCCATAATAGCCCTCCCTCTTCTTTTAAAATCTCTTGCTTTCCTCTCGTCAACCTCAAGAAAAGAGTCTCATCCAGAGGTGTTTGTGTACAAGGATGATCAACCCGATGGATGACCAGGACTATGTGACCATAGAAGTGGAGAACAGATTGTACCAGGTTTACCGCCTACCGGATATGGTTCCAAAACAAAACAACAACGGCAATGCCACTAAGGACTCCAGAAAGCAAAGAACATGTTTCTACTGCCGCCAACCCGGCCATAAGATCGCCAATTGCCCCTACTACGACTCAATCGATGAAGCAAGAGCTGCAGAGACCAACATGGAGAATGGCATGCCGCAAGCTCTAGCACTAGCTGCAGGGATTCAACCTATGGTACAGGAAAACATCAAGAGCAAGAAATTTGGAATGATATGGAAGGCACCTACCTGATGTCACCGCCTGTTATCGCAAGTGTACTTGAAAGGTTGAATAATCTGGAAGAGTTACTGAACAAGAGCAATGAAGAAATCGCTATCATCAAGGAGCTACTACAGCCAAGTGATGCCAGCGAGAGCTGCAGCAAGAAGAGAAAGTATGACGTGCAAGGATCAGGTCAAGCCATACATGAGGATCTTAAGAAGCCAAGGTACCTGTTACCTGTTGCACGTTCCATAGGAGAAGCTGCCATCCACCAACCAACCAACATACATCCGTCCTCAAGCAACACAAGTCTGCTCGCAGAAGGTTATGAAAAGGCAACCCAGAGCAACACCTTTGACAACCCAAGACGTTGTTTCCACTGTAAGCAAGAAGGGCACATGCTAGCGAAGTGTCCGTCCTACAAGAATGTCCCGCTCAGGCTCAACCTAGGGCATAAGAAGACTAAGAAGCATGGATGAGGACAACTAGTATTGAAGAGTACAGTCCCTAAGCCTTCAGTGTATCTCAAGGCCAATATGCTACCAAGGTCGGAAGAGCCAGCATGAGCTTCCGTGAAGGATAACCCTGGGTAACCCAGAAGAATGCTATCACCAGCAGCAATGGCAGTAGCCCTAGAAGTAGTAGTAATAAGTGGTAAAAAGTTGTAATCCTGATAATCCGAGTTGTATCGAGGATGTACTTCTGTTTGTGAGCAATCAAAGTACCAGTGTTGTTATGAAATGGTGCCTCGAGCCACCTTCAGAGTCAGAATAGAATGCAAGATCAAGAAATCAACATTGTGAAATACAATAATCAAAGCTGCATATGCTCGGATAACCTCAAACGTCAAGTCAATGAAATGCCTCCAATACAGAGATGTGAACAATGGTCTTCTTTTAACCGACTAATTCATATGACCCTTTCGATTCTTTTGGTCAACGGATTATTAGTCGAGTTCTGAGCACAATCAAAGATCGATAGTCAGCATACCCTTAAACCTTAAGACCTCGTTCTTAGTACGCTTACACATGAGACCGCAACAAATAAATCACGTTGTTTGTGTGATTCGATGATTTTGTTGATTTTGCCTCTTTATTCTTCTATGATTGTGTGCTTTTAATCAAAGTAATTAAATAGCATAATAACAACGACAACAGTTTAATAGCTAGAATCGCAGCTCAACAACAGCTTAAGGCCAAAACCCCTCCCTAACCCTGCCTAAATCTCCGCTGCTGAAACCAGGATGCCGCCAAAGAGGTCTGCCAGGTTTCAAACCCGCCCGAAGCGCAAGGCAAAAACACCTGAAGATCATGATCCCGCTGGACGAACCGCACGAGGTGAAACTAACAAAAGAAAGAAGCCAACAACTCAACAGCATCAAGAAGCGAACCAAAGAGGACCCACTGCAGCTCACAACCAGGAAACTGAGGCAGATCACCACGATGAGGAAGGAACTAACCAAGAGGCAGAAAGTAACGACCATCAGGACAGCAATGAGTTGCCTCAACCACCACCGCCACCGGTCAACTTCACAGAAGTGATGGCCAGATAGACTCAACTCTTGGAATTAATTTCTCAGGAACAACATAACAGCCATGAAATGAGTTCTAAGATATCAGAATTTATGAAGCTCAGGCCACCTGTCTACGACAGCACTGATGATGACCCCTTAGCTGCTGATGATTGGCTCAAAGGTGTTACCAAGAAGCTTGATGTAATCGCAGCTAATGATAGAGAGAAAGTACTGTTATCTACTCAGCAACTAGTTGGAGTTGCTGGAGAATGGTGGGATAACTTCAAGGAAACAGTTGCAGAGCCAGATGGTATTACATGGGATGAATTCCAACAAGCTTTCCGTGAATACCATATCCCCACCGGAATCATGGACATAAAAGCAGATGAATTCCGAACCCTTAAGCAAGAAGCTATGACAGTGAATGAGTACACTCGGAAGTTCATGAAGTTGTCCTGGTATGCACCAGATGAGATCAACACTGACAAGAAAAAGCAAGATCGTTTCAGAAAAGGTCTTAACCATAATCTGAAAGTGCATCTGGTCACTCACAACTATCCGGACTTCAGCACACTGATGAATAAAGCCATCCTGCTTGAAGAAGCACTGATAGATCAAGAAAATGACAAAATCCACGAGACCCAGTCATGTGAGCTGAAAGAGAAATCTGAAGTACATGAATGGGAATCTCCTCAGAGGCAAGAAAATCAAAAGAAGAACAGAAAGAAGAAGAAGAGCAAGAAGAAGAAGATAGGCGTGAAACCTTCTGGTTTTAAAGGGCCGAATAATCAAGGAAAAAGCAGTAACGACAACCCACAGAGAATGAAGGCATCGTGGAGAAAACGAAAGTGCTACCTGTGCCGGAATCGTGGGCACATCGCAGCAGATTGCCCTGGAACTGTTACACATGGAGACAACGAGCGACAATCTCGTTGAAGCACAAATCTTCAGTGTTCTGAGTTTAGACCTGGAGAATTGGAGAATTTTATGTAAGAGCGTTGTAATATAAGCAACCTGTTGTACTTTGTACCTTGGAATATCAATAAAGTGTTGTATCAAGAGTTGTATGGTGATGAAATGTATGGTCTGTCAGTTTGGGATAAGAATAGACTTCAAGCTACACTAATGGAGATGTACTTACCTTCCGAGTCTGATAAAAAGTCTTTAAGTAAACCCATCTTTAAGGATAATTTGGAAATAAAGGCATTTGGACAAGCCACCCATGGAACAATGAGAAACGCCTTAATCCTTTGGATAAGATAAACAGAGCAAGAGTCGAAAGCTATTCTTACCGCAAGTTAAAATCTTTTAAGTGGGGTAGAACCCCACATGCAATCTTGAAGAGAGGACCCTGCTTCTTCGATCGGTACAACAGAAAATCGAAGACGAAGATGAAGAGAATCTACTAGCAACGCCCATAACGTCATGAAGCCTTCGCCTAAATTTTGGATGTTACCACCACCAAGCAAGAAGACACCAGAGAAGTTCTACACCACCTGGAAGATCGTTTGAATCTCGAGGACGAGATTCCTTTTAAGTGGGGTAGACCTGTAACACCCCAAATCTTTGAAGCAAAACAAAAGGAATAAAAATCAGTGCAAATTTAAATTTTTGTCCCGCTCTTACCTTGCCATGAATTTTCCAAATAAAATTCACTAAAATAAGTCAACCTAGTTGCAAATCTGAAATTTTATAAATATTAAAACTAGTGCTCAAGTGCTTGCTTTCATTTAAAATACACTAAAGTTTGAACTTTTTGGAATTTACAACAAACTAAAATAAATGTATGTCAAACTCTAGTGAATTCACCTCGAATTTAAAACCTTTGAATTTGAACCTGCATCAAATTCCACCATAACGCATTTTGACTTTCTCTGTTTTTGATTTGCAAGTTGTTTGCTTTTATTCCCCTTTGAATTTGAATGACATTCAAATTCAAAATCCCAGAAATGAAAACCTTTTCCTAATCTCGTTTCTCTCTCGGGCCGAATCCCCTTCTTCCTTTCTCCTTCAGCCCAGCCCAACTCGCCCTCCTTCCTTTCTCTTTTTCTCTTTTCTTCCCAGGCCGCAGCCCACCGAGGCCCAGCCACTCTTTCCTTCCCTCCGGCCCAGCAGCCTGGCCCAGTCTCCTTCTTCCTCCTTGTGCCTGTCAGGCAATAACCGCCGCCGCCGTCAATGGACCGCCGGTCCGTCCGCCCATACCGCCGACGTCGCCACTCCGTCACCGGCCTCGTCGTCCCGTCGCGTCGCAGCTCCTGTGGCCATGCTCTCTCCCTCGTCATCGCGCGCAGGCGCCCATCACGCCGCACCTCGTCGCGTCCCGTCAGCCTTCAATGGCGATGACCGAGCCGATGACGAGCAACGACCAAGCCGAGCTGCTCCTGGCCTCAAACGCCTCGCTCCGTCTATAAAAATCGACGCGCCACACTCTCCTCTCCCTCTCCCCACTCGCCGCTCCTCTCCTCGAGCTCCCGGCCGCTCCAATTTCTCTTTTTCCCCAAATCTTCCCCAACTCCGGCGACGCCCGATTCGCCTCCGACGAGCTCCTTCCTACTACCCTCCCTCGCCGTCCTGCTCCTCGGTGCTCCTCTACCTAGTGCGCGCCTCTCCGCGCAGCTCGGAGAGCACTAGGGACGCGCGGACACCAAACCCTAGCCGCGCCGCTGACCGCCGCCGCGCGAGCTCGACGACGGCATCCCTTCCGGCCTCGTCTCGCTCGTCCCGTGCGCGCGCCAGCTCCACAGCACCACCGCGCACCTCCACGACTAGCAAGAACTCGACGCGCAGCGCTCTTCCTCCTCCTTCGCCGAGCGCCGCCGTCGCACTCCGCGCCGCCGCTGTCGCTCGTCGCCGGCCGTCCCCGTTGCGAGCCCGTCGTCGACACCTAGCCGCTCCGCTCCGCCTCGACCCCGCGAAGCTCCCGGGCTAGCAAGGAGTCGTCGAGCCGGCCTCTTCCTCCTTCTTCGTTGGACGCCGCCGTCGGCTCCGCGCCCCGCCGTCGCCGACGTGTTTCCGCCACCGTGCGTCGTCAACAAGTCCATGCGGTGAGCTACCCATCCTCTTCTCTCTCTCCCGGTTCAAATCCCGCTCGATTTGGCCCACCGGAGCGCCGGAACGGCTGCTCCGGCGAAGCTCCGGCGACGGCGCCGTCGCGCCGATACCGCCGGTCCACCGTAGACGTGTGTGGACCGCCCTTGGACTCGGTCCACACACCTGTAGACCCGGTCCACCAGCTTTTCCCTTTCAGAAATAAATCCTTTACTCTTTATTGCGTCAGCACTGCGCAAGAAATAGAATATCCTTTACAAAAATAAATCCAGAAAATCCAGAAAATCCCAGACCCTGTGCAATTTGCAGATTAGCCCCTAACCTTTATGCTAATTCTGTTTAGGTCCTGTCTTTTTACATAAACACCCTTATACTTTTCTATAATTACCTTTCAGTCCTTGTCGTTTTACACAGAGGCCCCTAAACTTTTCTATAATTACAGATAGGTCCCTAGATCTTTTCTGTTCTTACAGATAAGTCCCTAGAACCTTTCTGTAATTATAAATACGCCCCTGGAATCTTTAATTGCCCATATCTTTCCATCCGTAACTCCGTTTCGAGCGATTCTTGCGCTCACGCGTTCATAGAAACGCGTAGTACCTTTTGGTACTAATCTCAAAGCTCTAGATTATATCTACGAGCCATCAATACTCTAAATCCCACACTCTCTCGACAAGCTCATCATATGTCGTTGCTCCCACGTGTCACGAATGCTCGCTCACCTTTTAGCGTGACATTGAACTTAACCTATCATATTGTATCATTCCGTATCAAAGTATACAACCTCCGTTGTTCGCACCAAGCTCCAACGCTAACCAAGCTCAACTAATCTTAACCAATGTTGCCACCAACCTCCACCCAGCTCTATCAATTTATTATGCTGCTCTATTTATATCTGGTATTTCATTGGACTTATTATGGTTACTATTTATTGCTATTTTAATCGCTACTTATTCTTAATCGATTAATTGTTCTAATTCCAACCGTGCATCATACCATGCATAATCACGTGCACGTACCACGGTCATGCGCTCCGCACATGACCAATAACTAGTAGCTTAGTCTTAGTAATTAAGTTAGTAAATACAATAGCTAATCACCATTAGGTAATACCATAATCTATAGGTAAGTAATTAAAGTGACACACCTTGCACTTGTACATGTGTCGCATGAACCTTTATATAGGCTACGACCTGTATAAAGACTTAGTGCCACAAATGTATGATCAACATGTGCATGCACTGTCCCCACCTTCACCTACACTCATGCACTCCTCATCTGTTTAGCATCCCTCATTGACAACAAAAGCCCTAGAACTCGATGCATTGTCCCTAATAATCTTCCTAAGATAATAAAACATTCCTAAAATAAAACCTATTGCATCATATATGATTTGTATCTTATCCTTCTTCGGTGTTCCATCGGTTCTTATTGGAATTAATCGGATCTTACTTGGCTCTTTTCGATCTTTATTTCTTTTGCGGTAGTTTGTTTATACGGTATGTTTCTATGCGCTAGCTTACGCTAGATTCGAAGAGGAGCCAGAAGGATCCAAGCCTCAAGGAAGAACTAGAAAAGTCCAAGCTCAAGGACAAGCCAGAAGATACAAGCTGAAGAGAGGGACTTGAAGACATCGACTTCGACACAAGATCTGAAGACCAAGTATTGGAAGATTAGGATATCGTTCTTCAGGCAAGCTCTCCTTCTCCTTGATCATGATTGAACCTACTGTTTCTGCAAATGCACCTATATGGCCTATTATCATATTATGCATTACTTGTTATTTTACTGCTTGTGTAGCTATGATCCTACTTGCTTATTGATATTGATGTCTGTTACTTAAGACATTAATATCTTAATCCTTGTTTACCCTTGTTTACCTGTCACCTTGATAGCCCTAGGATAGTTTCCATCATTTCTATGATGGCACAATCACCTTGCTACTAGATATACTTAGGACCCCGCAATGTTTCTACATTGCCACACCATCTCACATACTTGCTTTTATAAATGTGTTAAATGAGTTTGGTGGTGTGTGTGATACTTGGGTTGGGAGTAGCACAACTGTGTTAGGTGATGATGATGTTGGTGACGGTGATGATGGGATGGGTTGGATTGCGGGCAAGGCCACTAGTGAGATGTTGATGGTATGATAGTCCCCTAGTGTGGGAGATCTGGTGCTTGCCCGGCCACATAAGGACCGGTTCTGACGCCCGTTAACATAATGATTTCTCGTACAACCACGGAACCTGTATGGGAAGGACCTACCCTACCTTCTTGGTATTCTTACACATTCCATCTGGAGGCCAGTAGAGGCAACGGAAGCTCAGGAACAGGCCCGGGAAACGTACCCGTGGTCCGGTTGCGGAACCCGCTGTCTGTCTCGGGAACCCATTGTCGGTACATGGGAAAGCCGTCCGTCCTATTGTCTGTCTCAGGATCCTGCAAGTTAATGCAGGAGCACGACGTACCTGTTATAGGTGTTGTGCCGTAGTGTGACATTTCAAGTCACAAGCCCCTGAGTGTGATTCCGTGGTGGACTTGTGAGACTACTCGGAGAAGATGGACTAGGCGTTATGTACTCTCCGATCAAGAGTGCATAGCCCGTGGGAAAAGATGTACAACCTCTGCAGAGTGTAAAATTCATCCGGATGGACGTTGTCACGGCATATGACACATTATTGTGGCGCACGTTGGATTAGCCACCTCTCTTATCCCTTGGAATGTGAGTGGGTTGTAGTCGACCCGTGTTTTGGAAGTGATGGCATGGATGCCGGGTCGGTATGATCCTTGATGTCAGAAGGTCAACTAAAATTTGGGAACTGGCGGGAATGCCTCATACTCCCCCAGGGCCAACCAACTAAAATACTGACAATAAATCCCCTGTTTTATCACTGATTCCTTCACTTGCTTTAAGTGAACCTTGCATAAAGTTTGCTTGCTGCAAATGAACCGTACAGCCTCCACCTTGCTAAGACCAAACATGCATGTATACATCCCCTTGTGTAGTGTAGGGCTTGCTGAGTACCTTATGTACTCACGCGTTTGTGTTTGTTGGTTTAGTAGGAGAAGGCTTCGTAGAAGACGACGACGATTTGGTTTTCGGTTCTTCTTCTCAAGTCTGCTTGTGGCTTTGGGTCAAGGTCTTCCGTTGTCTGCTTCACCGTTAGTTGGTTGGAAGGACCTGTATAGTTATGAATCCTTGTCGCACCACCACTAAGGGTCCCATATCAAGTATTATACTTATTTACCTATTCGAAGTATGCTTTTGACTATCATATCTGTGTTTTGTGCGTATCAGCTACTGATCCAGGGACTGATACAGGATGCACAACATATTCCAGAAATGGGGTATGACACTAGGGGCTAAAAGTTTAGGACGTGGGCTGACTAAAAGTTTAGTCACTTTTAGAAGGTCGTGTTTGGATCTAAAGTAACTAAAATTAGCTACCTAAAAGTTTAGGAGTTAGATCCAAACAGAACCTAAAATAGTTAGGCCACTCAATTACAATATGAATACGTCCCCGGTTGACCCGTGAAGCATTGAACTTTTGGCGAAATCACTTACTACACATTACCAACATATCTTTGTCGGCACTGGAACACATAATAAGGAGAATCGTACGAGGGTTGAGAAGATGCCTCGGGGTTATGATCAAGGGGCTTGCGGGTTCGATTTACTCTGTGAGTGCGAGACATCGGAAATCAGAGGGAAAGATGGACCATCGGTTGATGCATTGATGCTTCAATCCGACGCACTGCTTTGTTAACTTCAGTGGCAGGGCTCTTCATGTCTGCTTGAGCGGAGGCCAGCCGAGATCCGCTGAAGCCGATTCCACGTGAGGCCGTAGAATCATCATCAAGGGGCCTATTCTTAGGTTCAACTGCTTGATCATCATCGACCATAACAGACCGAATGTAGACGGTAGTACATCAAGCGGCCTAAGTTGGTCGTGTCTACTTTTTTACTCGTTGCGTCGCCTCTTAATGTGTCCAAAAAAAAAAACAAATGCGTTGGCATCTCCTTGATCACCAGAAGACCCTGAACTCAGTTGGATTCTATTTCTAGCTGGCGTGATGGAGAACGGAACGAGAATCAGGAAGGATGAGAGGCTTGCAAACATTGGTGTCTGCTCTTGGGAGTTGGGAATGTGATGCATGGAGAGAAATGTATTCGAAAAATGGTCGGTGGATTTACATCTTCCAATGAGAAGAACCATCTTGTATTGGAACCTGGGTCTGCCCTCCCGTGTACGCAACGCATGTCTGTTGTTTCATTGTTTGCTTCTCAGGTCTCGCAATACTAGAGCACGCACAAGTGCGATTTTCTCACGATTGTTGCAGGGCCAGGTGGCCGCTCGCCGATGGCCAACTTCGCTGTCTATAGTTTTTACCCACGACCGTCCCGATGCCGCCGTCTCCTCTTTCGTCGAAGTAGTAGGTAGCAGTGTTTCCTCTGTAATTCCATCGATGTGTGAGTGTGAGGTCTGCTCAGCTTTAAACATCGACACCTCCCTCAGATTTTATGGTGGCGTCGGCAGAGGACGGCCAGCGCCACAGACTTCACACAAAGGCGTGCCATGGTGAAGAAACGAACAACGGTCGAAGGAGAAGAGCGGTTTTTGCGGCCTGCGCGACCGCGTTCATATCTCTAACGCTCTCGCTCGCGCCGGCGAAGTGGCGAACGGCAGGTGCCTAGGCGGCTCAATGAACCCAAGTCCCAACCCATTTGTTTTGAAGGCCCAAGAAAACAGAGGGCGACGAGGATGGAAGCGACCGTCTCCGGCCAAGGCGAACGGAGACGACGCCATGGTCGGCGCTGCACCCACCGTGAAGTAGGCCATTCTCCTGGTGCAACGCCAACGTGTTGAGTGATCATGCATTTTTAGTAATGGAGAAAATCTCACTGCCCGGAAGGTAGCCTAATTGGTTGATTAGTCCAGATCAAGCTACACAACATGTGGCCGCCTTACATCCTCTTCCCGACCATATAGACCACGTGCAAAGATGAAGGCCTCAGCTGGCACTTTTATAGCTAGGCCACTCTATCACAATATAAGTACGTTGCCAGTCGACCAGTGAACCATTGAACTTCTGGCGACATCACTTGCACGTTAACCTATCTTTGTCGGCACTGTGAGACACATAATAAGGAGAATCGTATGAGGGTCGAGAAGATGCCTCGGGTTTATGATCAAGGGGCTTGCGGGTGAGACTTCCTGCTGAGTGCGAGGCATCGGAAATCAGATGGAAAGATGGTCTACTGAAAAGTGCGTCGATGCTTCAATCCGACGCACAGCTTGAGCGTGTGAGACTTACTGCTGTGCGTGCGAGGCATCGGAAATCCGACGCGGAGCTTGATTAGCTTGAGTGCCTAGGCTCTTCGAATCTGCTTGAGCGGAGGCCGAGCTCCGCTGAAGCTGATGCCACCTGAGTCTGCTCGACATTTTTCGTAGCTCGACTCTGCTTCTCAGTACACGTGCCCTGTGTACGCATGTTTGTTTGCTTCTCAGATCAGCGCCAGGTGGTCTATCGCTTCGCCGATGGCCAACTTCGCCGGTTACCCACGGCGCCAAGAGCTCGTCTCTTGTCAGAGTCGGGGGCAGCAGTAGCAGTGTTTCGTCTCTCGCGCCGGCGATTGTCAGATGCCTAGAGTGGTGACCGCTCTCGTCTGTTTCGGAGGCCCGTGAAAACACAGGCCGACGAGACCGGAAGCTGACGCCACGGCGGCGAACTGAGATGGTGGCCAGCGCTACACCCGACGAAGAGGAGGCAGTTTTCTTGGTGAGCCGGATGACATTTGCCTCCACACTCGTCCTTCTTCCCCATTGCCTACCGGACCGCAGCGTGGTAGCAGAGCTGATGCTCGTGTTTGCTCGATGTTTCCGTGAACGCATGTTCAGTTAGTTCACCATCTTGCCATCTGTTCAGCACTTCAGCTGTAATTCCTGCAATTCCTGCTGAAGCAATTCCTGTGAAGTAACTTTTTTAGCACACTGCAACCAACTACATACACCAATATTGAGAAGCTGCAAGTATTCATTGGTATTTTTTTTTCGAAAGACCTATTCATTGGTATTCCGTTAATCAAATTATTACTCCCTCCATTTGTCTTTACATGACGTTTAGGGCGAGAATTTTGTATTAAAGCTAGTGTGAACTCCTTGTACTAAACGTCATATATAAATGAAAACATATATATGTGGTCTTTGACATGTGAGCCAAGACCGACATGGATGGCAAATCACGAAGATTCAGTTACAAAGACGGTCGCCTTTAAACTAACGATTTCAACAATCCCAAAAGAAAAGACCACAAGTACTTGGTACAAAATCTTTTTGAAGCTCCATGAAACTATCCTGATCTGAAAGTATGGTACCCATATGGATTGATACATTAAGGGTTTTCTCTTAATTTGCCCCCCTAATCAATTTTTCGTACTTTTCTGCCATGCCAGGATTAACGGAGAAGATTAAAGAAAAAAACTGCTACGGTTGGTGAAGTACTATAATTTGAGTTACTCAGTGCTCCTACATCCATCCATATATATTTCTTCTTTGGCATCTCCTTAGTATCCAGAAGACAATCGTGGAATACTTGCCCACACATCCTTTAGATTTCTGTGCATGTTACAAACGAGTTAATAAAACGAAGGCTTAGAGAGAAAGGAAACATTGGCGACGTTTAAAAGACATCTAATAGGAATGGGATGCATGGAGAAATCTAATAGAAGCCATTCAAGGCAGCGAAGCTCTAATGGTGTCGTATTGGTTCATATGGGCTGGGAAGGGGCGGCAAGATTGAGTAGAGGGAGAACTGCAAGGGGCTGCAATGATGCGATTTTACGCGGAGAATGTGACAGGTTGCTTGCATACTGCTCCATCTCTTGATTCCGAAGGATGAAGATGAAGGATACTATGATTCTTGATCACTCTTATGGTAAACCATAATACCATGTTCCAGTGTGGCTTCTTGTTTGCATGATAAGCGCGAGTTGACTCCTGTGTGGATCTATATGGAAAGCATGTTCCTTGCTCCGTTGCTCGCCAAGAGACAGTTTTTTTTCTTCTAAACTAAGCACTCTCCAGCCATGTATTTCAGCATAACCATATCTGCAAATAAAAGGGAATCGACAATTTCAACAAATGAAATTGACTGCATAGTAAAAAAGCATGCATGAATGTCCATAACACGTCATCTATGGTACCCAGATCAGAATAGAATGATGACAATAATCTTTCTGGCAGTCTGTTACTATCTTCAGCTGTGGTGCTCTAGCATGTGTGGACTTGCAGTCGATCTAAAGATTGAAATTCTGCAAGTTGTTCTGAAGTGCATTATTTCTTAATCTCTTGCAGGGGATAGATGAGTTCAGACATAGCATAAGTTCCTGACCATTGAGCTAAGCCCTCTGGCCCTGATGAGAAGAACCATCTCCCATTAGAACCTGAATCTGTTCAACATTTCTGTCACCCATATTTGCTTCTCTACCCATGGTGACATGGGTGCTCTGTTTATTCATGCGTGGTTCTCTCTGTATGCATAGCGACCATCAGGATTAGTATACTAGTAGTGCAAGTTAATGAACGCACGTATGCTTCTATCTCTGGACGAGCAGGGCCAGGTTGCGGCCATGCCGATCGTCAACTCCTTCAGCTGCTACAACGGAGAGCAGACGCCGCGAGCTCGTCTTGTCGGAGGCAGTAGTGTTCCTCTGTAACTCTGCTAATGTCTGTGGTTCGCACAGCTTCAACATCCATGCCGGCCTTAGATTTGCCGTTTTCTACGACGACGAAAGTGAGTTTTGTGGTGACGTCGGCGCAGGACGAGCAGATGCCAGACGCCGCGGGGTTCAGACTTCAGATCGAGGTACTCTGCAACAGTGGCAGGGCGAGGCGAGGCCGAGCCAAGAGCTGCTCTGCTCGTGGTACATGAGCCATTGGCCCATTGGCGCAGCTTGGTCGACGGCGCCGGGCTGTCGGCGCTCTCCCGCCAGTGAACGACCAAGCCGCGCTAACCGCAGAGTAGCAGTAGACTGTTCCTCGAGTTCTCTCCACGTTTCTAGACGCATATCCAGTTCACTTTCTTCAGCTACCTGCCCATGTGTGCCTCTCTGTTTTTGTCGACACAATGGGAGGAGATAATCCCTTTGCAGGTAGGTAGATCATGTGGTACAAGGTGTGTTTTTTGGACAAGTTCCAAACTACGAATCATATAAACAGCTGACATTATTATTCATTTCTGAATTCTCAGTGTTATCAGTGTGTACGTTGCTGCTTATTTTCTCGAACACGTAGGGGAGCTACGTATCTTTGTATTATAGGGATAACAGGTAGTCCATACAAAAAACCCCTCAAGCTAGGACCATTGCAAGAGGGGTGAACACATACATTTGGTTTAACTAGGCCTCTTTTGGCTAGCTGGTCCGCTGTCCAACACTTGTTCCTTATGGCCAGCCACAAGAACATTTTGCATTTTGGGAGCCCAAGATTTCCATAGGCGGCGCCACGGCTCAAATGTTATCGACCCATTGAGGATGAGTTCCTTTCCGAACCGGCAGACTTTGTCAAAGATGAAGAGCATCGTATGCCTATGTACTAGAGTTAACTTTAATACTTTGGTATTCAAAGATGGTAAAAGTGTAAAACAACAACAATTATTCTTTTTAGGGCACATCTCTAATATTTAATTGTTTGGGAGGCCGATCCTCTAGATGAGCTTTATTGATATTGGCAGGAGAAATCAGATGATCTGGTGGATAATTCTTTGGAAGCACGAGCAGCTCCACAGAGTAATTTATAGTGGCATGGTCCATTTATAGAGCTTTCTCTTCCTTTCTTCAAATTTTTGTACTTTAATGCCGCCATCATTTTCAGCGAAGAAATATATATAAATAAAACTGCGAAGGTTGGTGAAAAATTATCACTCAACACTGCTATATGCATCTCTATAAATATAAATAACTGCCTTGGCATCTCCTTATCATGCGAAAACACTTGTTGAAAAATTTGCCCACCTCCTTTAGATTTTAGTTCATGTGATAGAGAGCTGAACAATAACGAGGGAGGATCATATATGGAAACACTAATAATGTTGTATGGCATCTACCAACATCTGAACGTTGATGTCTGCAGGGAATGGGATGCATGGAGAAATCAAATTGAAGTTGTTCTTTGAACTGGAGCTAATACTGTGCACGAGGGCTGGTAACGGGTAGCAATAGTTTGGTACTCCAGAGAGTGAGAGCGCCAATGGAGACGTTCCGGAGATGGAGGCATGGGGCTGGAAAAACGGGGCGAGCCGATGCACCATGATTATTTGGTATACTCCCTGCACCTCTAGATTCCGAAGGACGAACCAAAAATATAGGAAACGGCACTGAAACCTCTCGCATTGTGCTTTGCCATTTTGAAGATCTGCATAATACTTAACTCCCTTCTTTTGTGTCTCTATATGCAAAGGATAACACGTTCCTTGATTACCCATGGTGAGTATTCTAGCTAACATTTCGCCTAATAAAAGGGAATCGACAAAGGGAAGGATTACATGGGAAACCAGCTTGCGTACATGAATGATCTTGTTTCCGGCGATTTTACTAGCTTCAGTATGCTGCTCTAGAATGGAGACCTGCAGCCAATCTGAACGGTGAAACTCTGCAAGTTGTTTTCGGGCGCATCATTTCTTCCTTCATTTTTCGCGAATTTCATTCAGGAGAGTAGAATTCAGAATAAACTAGAGGCTTTTTCATTCAGCTAAGCTCGCTCGCCCTGATGAGAAGCAAGGGCATTCTTGATCTGTTTAACATTTCGGTCTCTTTTTGTTCTTTTGGTGGTAGGGGTTGCTTTTTGTTTTTCTTCTTAGTTTTTAAACCGCCTTGAACCTTCAGGCTCGGGGCGCTAAGCCGGGTTGAGGGTCGTTGTACTTGTTCCTTCTTCTCTCTTAATGAAATACGTGCAAAGCGCGTTCTAGAAAAAACATTTCTGTCTACTCAACTCTGCTATTCTGTGTACGTGTATTCCGTGTACGCACTTGGGCCTCTATCTGTAGAGCAGTAGCGCAAGCATGCATGCTTCTCTCTCTGGAAGATCATGGTCAGGTTGGGGCCTATGGAAGACCAGTCACAAAATCTACTTGATGTTCCATGAAACTGATCTCCTGATTAAAAATAAACATAAAACAGGCACCCATAGGCCATAGTCCTATATATCGACAATACAAAAGGGATTTGCCTTCTTTTCTAGCCTAATCAAATTATCGTCCTTCTCTGCCTTGCCATTATTTAGAGAGAAGATAAAAAAATAAAACTTCTACGGTGGTGAAGTTACCATAGCTATATTTACTCAGTACTCCTACACCGCTACACGCATCAGCATCCATATATATTGCTTCTTTCTATCTCCTTGATCAGCAGAAGACACTTGAGTTTTGTTCATGCGAGACAGAAATGAACGACATGAAGGAAGATGAGGGCAACGAAAAGACTGACAATCTATTATCTGGTGAGAGTGGGAATGGGAAGCATGGAAAAATGGAATTGAAGTCAAGCAAAATAGCCAAGCTCAAACAGAGCCGCAACTTGTGGGTCGCAAGACTCTGGTTTTGTAGAGCGTGAGAAGGCCACGGGGCACGTTTAGATGATGGGGGCATGGGGCACGACTTAGTCAAATCTTGCTCCAGCGGTTCTGCTATCTTCTGTGTCGAGATGCTCCACAGTACCCTCTGCGGCGAATCTGGCAACTGGAACTTTGCAACTTGTTGTCTAATGCACCACTCCTTCTGTCCCTTCTCTTTCAGGATAGATGTGTTCAGGAGTAGTACAGGTTCTTATTTCAGCAAGAAAATCAGTTGGCATCTTATCAACATTTTTGTTACTCTCACCTGCATCTCTGTAGATGCGTGTACTCTCGGTCTCGGAACGCATGTATGCTTCTCTCGCTGTAGAGTAGCAGTGCAAGGCATTGCGCGAACGCATGCTTCTCTCTCGGGACGAGCAGGAGGGCCAGGTTCTTGCCCCGCTGATGGCCACATTTGCCGGATACCACGACGGTGACGACGACGCAGCAAGCTCCTCTGTTTCGAGGGAGGTAGTAGCGTTGCTCTGTAACTGATAATGTTCATGGTACGCACAGTTTAAACATCGGTTCAGTTTAGATTGCACTTCTCTACGATGAGATACGGAGTAAGTGCAGAAGCCGCGAGGTTGGCAACGAGTCATTTGTTTTTTGGTTTAGCTTAACGACGCGTGCTTCCGTCTCTACTACTCGTCCACGTCCTTCTCCTCCGTCGCTGACCATAACACTGATGCTGGAGCGTGCTCCCACGATTCTGAATACAGATTTCTTGTTCGCCGTCTTAAGATATATGCCTAGGCAGCCTTTTCTGTTTGTATAAATAGAACGGGAGGCAGATAATAGTTTAGTAGATGGATCATGATCAGGTGGTTTACTCAGTTTTTTTTTTGGATAAATGCCCAAGTCACTAATCATGAACATGGACTGTATGTCTGTTGAAATTCTTCTGTTTAACAATATAATAGTCAATTCTCAGTTGTCATTTCCTGAGAAAGAATCCCGGTTATCACTTATCAATGCTTTCAACTGCTATGAGCCACGGGACGAACTTCATCAATATGCTACTCGCAAAAAAAAAAAAAAAAGAAACATCGTCATCAATATGCTGCAAGCAGCTTTACAGGGTCAACAATATTACGTGTATCTTGAAATTTGACGGGTTGTCTATGTTTGGTAAGCGTTAATGTGAAACTATACCACGTTGCTCTGGAATGAGGACTTCGATGAATTGGCCAACAAAGAAAATTTGAGAAGCGCTAGCAGTTGCACAAAGCAATTTATAGTGGGATGAAATGGATACCACACCAGATAGTCCTAATTTTGAGTTGGGTATTGGACATTAGTTGCTATATGCGGGTTATAAAAGGTGAGATGGTTGGTGGCCAAATAGTGTGACCGTGCAATGGAGCGACTGCTTTTGCAGTACTTAGAAGCTTGCAAGCCTCTCTTAGCAAGCTAGCTAGCTGCCATGGTTAGAACAGCGAATGGAACCCGTGGCCCAAGGGTGATGAGACCGGCTTGGTGGGAGTGGGATGCATCAGTCCTGGAGGTTGAAGATGGATACTCCGCTTCAGTTCGTTGCTTCAATGATGAGGAATCAAAGTTTGTGATTCTTTTTTGCGAAAAGAATCCAAGTTTGTGATTAGCCTATCTCTCTCCCCTGGTATATCTTACACAACGGTCATTAGGAAAGAAGCAGCCAAGTCAATTTTGTCGGTTGTAATGTTTTATGCTTTTCTAATTTTTCTTTTTATTCAGCGCAATGTGAAAATTAAAGCACGATCCTATTAATTAAGGGACAGATACACGACGCGGAGTAATGCTAGGCTTACTTAAAGTTTTACTCCACGACGCGCGCGCAGAGAGAGAGAGAGAGAGAGAGCAAGCACTCAATATCCATGTAACAATTTCTATTTTGGGGGCTTTGTTACCTATTTTTAATTGATAACTATGAATTACAGTACCCTATACCACTAGCATTATACTCATGCATACCATAAGTATATACTGATGTAATTAGAATCCGATGATCCAGATTTGTTCTCCTCCAACAGTCAATACTACTAGTATTTTTTAGTAGTATTAATAAGACTAGGGTATTTCATGAAAAAAATTAAATGCTGGCATGAAATCGATGACGGCAAATGGCAAATCAGTGATGGTGTAGGGCGGTCACATCATAGGCGGCGGCAGGGCAAGATCATGGGAGAGGGGGTGGCGATGAAAGGATTTAGAGGGCGGCGACGCGACGGAAAGCCGACCGATACAACTAAAATGATTGTGTTATCCTTCATGATACCACCAGTATAATACTAGTGATATAGAGCACCATAAAAACTCCTCTTATTATGCCATTAAGGAAACAGATTGACAAGTGTTGGATGCAAGTGTTATTATATATACATAATATCTGGAGTAATCAGCTAACAAATGCATGCATGTCCCACAACTTGCACGATAGTAAAAATTGCGTGCTTAGTAGTACCACTTTTGGATGTTGGTGAAGCACTAACTGTAACTTGTGACTATAAGGAGGTAGCTTCTCTTCTACGTGTCATTATAGAACGAGAAATCACAAAAGCCGGTGCGCTATATAGTAGAAGTTTGCTAGCTTCCTGTTTTAGTTTATGGTCAGGTCCTTATGAGGAGCAGATAAAGAGGTTGAAATAGGCGGTCGCATGGCAAGATCAGCGGCCTTAGGAGTGAGATGCATCGGGAACGCAGACTGATCTTACTCTTTGTCGCCATGAGATTATCTGAGATGAATTCGGCAAAGGTGCTCGATACAAGTCGCGTCGGTTTTGTGTGGCAGTTGCCATGCCACACGTTCAAGTGAAAGCCGCCGTCTGCTCATGCTCTCGAGGGTGAGACGTCCACGCACGTTTAAGCTACGCATCATGAGTCGCGTGCGCAGAATGTAGCGTACGTCCAGCTGACACACAGTGGACTGGTTCTTGTAGGAGGGATCAGATGAAATCAAGTACTCAAGCCAGATTCACTTGTCACAACTAGGCTGAGTCCATTTTCCCCATGAGTTTTAGTGCATGAGTACTACCATCGCAACGCGTCTTGATTTCCATTTTGGGTTATTTACTAGTCATAATCCTGTGAACAATTGAAATGTATGTACAAATGGTTGCAAAAAGTTTTACAGAGATGCATGATCCTTTAATTGGATCTGCTGCTTTTGTTGAATTTGTCCCTTTTTCGTAGCAAGAAGACCTATTTTTCAAGTGTTCTTTCCTTAAAAGAATTTATTGGGTATTGTGCAACAAGCTTATGTCATAAAACAAAATAAATTCACACGAGATAATAGCATAACTATCCTTGAGTATAAAGAAAAAAGATACCACATCATGATCACGGCTTAGTACGCTGAGGAACCTGTGATTCTAATTACTAACTGGTTGATGAAGTTATTGATTTTTTTTTTTGAAAGAATGGTTGGTGAAGCATTAGATGTGGGAGCATGCAGCCTGTCACCTGGCATTGGTAGGCTGGCATATAAGGAGCTAGCGCGGCCTCGTACCTGGCATGTAAGTATAGTACGTAGGAGTAGCTAACTTCTCCATGCACATATGGGAGAAATCCTAGTTGTTGTGGTTGCCTGGCTGGTAGCAAAACGGAAACTCACCGACCTGTGACTTGGAACGCCTGATTACCAGGAGGATTTGATGAGGAGATTGAAATTAATGGTAGTTTCGTGGGATCTGTTGCCTGCTGCGAGTGGGATGCACCGGGAATGTGAGCAGAATTCTAGTTTGGCTGGCTGTAATGTACAGTACACTTGAGTCGACTGATCTCCGGAGAGGTACGCCGGTTCTTCACCATGACTTAGATATGATAGGTTGTGGCCGCTGGGTGTGTCAGGGGACCAGCAGCAGTGTGTGTGATGGCCCGTGGGCGCTGGTTCCTGCCCTGCGGGCGTAGGAGGCTCCAGCTGAACTCCCAGCAACATCGTGGTTTGCACGCCAACTTTTTCAGCAGAACGTCCCAATCTCCTCGGGGCGGAGCATGCAGCTAAAAGGGCCTCTTTGTACCAAGGATTAGTAGGGTTAGAAATTTCATGGGGATTTTTTCTTCCCGCACTGATCTAGAGTACTCTCTTTTGACAAGTGTTCGACAAAATTTGAGTTGCCCATTCAGTATCGAGAGAACATTCAGACCAGCTGCAAGATGTTAAGATTGGAAAACCGACCATCATATTATGCCCATAAACCAACGATTGAATCCGAAACCGGTGAACTTGTTTAAAATACATAGTACTGATTACCAAAATAATAAGGAACCTTGTGATGTTTATGTCTCTCCGAGAAGTACAGGAGGGCCTAGCCATTTGCACGTGTCATCCTTTCTAATGACATATATGTTGTATGTTTGTTGGGTAGGAGTACTCCTAATTGGGTGGTTGCCGACATAACTGAAGTATGTGCCACGTTGCCCAGTCATACATGCATGGCTAGCTAGCGGAATGACAAATGGATGGACTAATATCTCCACTTCTTTGCTTGCTTGGTGGATGCATAGGTTTTGATACAGCAATTGTGAATGGGATGCATTAGGAATTTTGACTGAAGATGCAAGTCAAGCTCATGTACGTCTTCGCAGATTAGCATAGGCCAGCAAGGAGCCTGTGTTTTCTTGGTGCTCTTTTTTTTTAGAGTTTTTTGGTGTTCGTTTTTTCTGGGCGAGAAACTGGACAGGAGAAAGTGAATGTAACCTAGAGGACCAAAGCGATGGGGCTGTCAGCGGCGCCAGAAGATAAGGGAGGCCCTTTTCCCAAGAAGGCGGACCGTGTGCTCTCCTGTCTCCACCTTGCAGTTTGTCTGGGTCCTTCTTCGTTGCCGATCTGAACTTGTACGGTGTGGCTGATCAACTACTCTTTTGAGGCGCAAGCGCATTCTCGGTCCCAAGCCTTCAGTGTGAGTGCGAAAGGGGCAGCGGAAGCGCAACAACTATCAAGCTAATTTCTTACAAGCATTTCACCGAACACTTTGTGTGCCTTGAGTTTGAATTATATTAACAGGGTCTACAAACTTTTTGACAAATTTGGTTGAGAACAAGATGGTAGATATATAGCTAGTTCTCGTTTATGCATGGTGCTGCTCACCCCGCTTTCCTGCAAACGTGAGACTACTTCGTGTTCACACGTATGAGCTGAGCAGCCGATCGAATTAAACTGTAGAGACAGTGAAAAAAAATAAACTGTAGAAGCTTGCAAAGCTCAGTTACCTGCCACTGGGAGGACGGTGAGTGGCGTCGGTGGCGAGGGCGCGGTGAGACTGGGAGGCATCAAGAGTACAATGTTTCATCCCAGGGATCCAGTTAACACTAGCTATAACTTTCGCCCAAAAAAAAAAAAATGCTAGCGAGAAGCGTGCACATCTTCCCTGCCACCTCCGTCTTATATATAGCAGGGAAAAGCCCCCATGCGCGGCATGTACAAACAGGTTTATCTCTAACAGTCTAACTTACAACTTGGCGCATAAGCAACCAAACTCTTCTAGAAATCTTTATCTCTACGTGCAAAACTGTTTGAGTACAACACACCAAACCAAGCCTTCAGTGCGAGTTAACACTAGCTATAACTTTCGCCCAAAAAAAGAAAATGCTAGCTCGTTGGTTACAAAGTGAACCCGCGCGCGGCCGCCTAGCTTCCATGCATGTTTGCTGCTGACCGAAACTGAGATTTTAGATACCAGCTGTTGCAAAAGCAAGAACTGGCAGAAACCGTATAATTACAAGCGAATTTTTTATTTGGCTGCCTCAAGACATATACGAATGCTCTAGAGTAGGAAACAACGACTTGATGATGGAATGGTAGACGTTTGCTACTTTTATGGGTTGGCATTTTATCATGTTGAAATTGAAGGTTTTTTTTTTTGTTCGATGAAATTGATGTCTTGATCTGAAGATAAATAGACAAAGGATCATAATTAATGCGTTGATGGCGTGCGTGGCTATAAAGAAACAGTTAATTCACCGCGCAAAGAAAATAAAGCTGTCAATAGCACTAATGCTCTACGTACGGCGGCAAACGCAACGTGTTGATGGCGGCGGCGGTATCTACCTTGAAGGCGAACCAGAACTGTAGGATCAAAAATGTTGTTATTTATGGCCGGGAATTGACAAAGAATAGCTGCCATATGTGCTTGTTATAAATGGCAAGGTGGTCGTTGGCGGGAATGTAGCGCAACTACTTCATCTTCTCACTTCTGCTTCTGCCATCTACGAGCTGAATCAACACTATTGTTCGTACAAGCCGAAGCATGCAAGCATCTCTTTGCTGCTATAGTGAGGGCGAGTATTGCCGTGGCCGGTACGTACTCGGGTGATGAGATTAGCACGCTGATGAGAGTGGGATGCACCAGGAGTGAAGGCGGTTCAACAAAGAGAATTCTCAGAAGTACCTAGGCCGATATTAATGCTTGCGGTAAACCCTACATTTGTGCCATGTACTTGGCAGTGGTCATCGTTTGTTGAGGAGAAAGCCGTACATGGCGGCCCCAACGCGGCGACGCGACCCTGAGTCTGTGCGCTGGGACGCTGCGCCGACAGGTGACCGGCCGGGCAGGAGCAGCAACCTAGCCAGGAGACGCTCGAGGCACGCGCGCATCTATCGGTGGAGGAGTGCCACTTATCACAGCATGGTGATCTCGTCCATTTACCGCCGGCAACCAAACGACGAAGCTACGGAGTAAGAGCCATGGGCCACGGCCTCCTGAGAAACAGACAGTACTCCTTTCGGTTTTAAATTGTTGACGCTGTTAATTTTTTTAGTTACGTTTGACCATTCGTCTTATTCAAAATATTAGTTTAAACATGCAAAGTTATAAGATATATTTCAACTTTTTTAATGATAAAATAAATCATAACAAAATATATGATAATTTTTTAAAATTTTTAAATAAGACGAATGGTCAAACATAACGAAAAGAAAGTATTTGGTTTCGGATCGGCCATGGATATTGTTAGATCAAAACGAGTGATATGATCCGAACCGACAAAAATAATTAATTACAGCTAACATTTTCTTGCATGACATTCTTCACATTTTTGAGAAAATATAACGCGGTTGGTGAAACAATACATACATATAGAACATTATTACATCTAACATTTTCTTCACGTTGCCAACAAAGGTATAGAGGTGCATTTGCCCGGGTATTGTCCTTTAATTGACCCACATGCATGTGGCATACTTACTGTTTGTAGACTAGTACTACATGGCAGTATTAGTCTATTAGTAGATCATACCGTACGATATGGCCGGTTAGTGAAGCACTAAGACTATCAACGGACTACCTATAATGGGAATTGCATGTCGAGCTAGCTGCCTGCTAGATGCTTAGATTCTGCAGCACTCCTAGCAAAACCTGTATTTGTATGGCTTTGTAGTCAACCACTCCAACGCTGAGGCCTTCCTCCCTCGATTTTATATACAGATTCTCCACTAGGTGAGCGTCGCAGGGAAGCATGAATCTGTTGTAATTTAGTTGTTACTGCTCTTTCCTTTGTGCACTCACTTTTTCTCTACTAATGTGCATTGGGGTGAATAAAGTATTTAATTAATAATATTATATGTTCAGTTGTTGATTTTAATCATATATCCTTTCTTCTCTGGGTGTCAGATATCGTCGATGGTTATATCTTTTTTGTAATTCATATATTGCTGTTAGCTATCTAATTTCTGGAGAATAACAATGTAGGGGACATTTATATAGTCACAGAAACTGTATATTTCTTGGGACATGTTAAGTCTGAAACCCCATGTAGTCTCAAGTAAAAAGAATGTAAGGATGACAAGTTCAATTTCTAAATGCCACCATAACTATTTTATCAATCAGCCATCATATTTTTTGTTTCCATGTCCAACAAAGCTAATTAATTGGTAGTCTTATAAGTCCCGCAGCAACGCGCGGGGTATCACCTAGTATATATAAGTAGCTAGCGCGGCCTCGTACCTGGCATGTAAGTATTGTTGGGGATTGGCGAAGAGAACAGCCGGAAAACTCCTCTCCTCTTCGCTATTAAATGCCTTCTCTCCGTATCTTCGCCATTTTGTCGTAGGGTCCCGAAACACGCGAAGAAGCAGTCGGGCGAAGAGCTCCAAAGGTTTGAAGGTGGGGCATGATCGGCGAAGAGTCCTCGCGTGGGTCCCGACGAGCGAAGCGCTGGAGGGGCCCACTTCCAGAAGTGGTTAGGGTTATTGTCTTGTGAAGCGTTGTAACAAGACTGTAATGCCTTTTTTGACAATTTTGTACATAGGGTTTTTTCTACAGTTCCGTGAGACCAAGGGTATTTATCTCGATAAGGGCACGCGTTGAGTAGGCTATAAATAGCTCCCGTAGGACTCCCGTTGGGGGGGGGGGGGGGGGGGGGGGGGGGGGGGGGTCGATTTCCCGTATGGGATCAAGATACTGTAATGACAATCTTCTGATAAGGGTGTTTATCTTCGCTCTTATTTATTATCCCTTCGCATTTCCTTTCATAGTTTAGTAGGGTAGTAGTTTGGTACTTCAGTACCTTGTCTGGTGTTGTTCTGTAAGGAACATATACCAACAAGTATAATAGCTAACTTCTCCATGCACATATTGGAGAAATTCTAGTTGTTATGGTTGCCTGGCTGGTAGCAAAAGGACCTGTGACTTGGAACGCCTGATTACCAAGAGGATTTGATGAGGAGATTGAAATGGTCGTTCCTGGGATCTGTTGCCTGCTGGGAGTGGGATGCATGGGGAATGTGAGCAGTATACTAGTTTGGCTCTCTGCCAGGTACAATGCGCTTGAGTCGACTGATATATTCCGAGACACGACAGTTCATCGCCATGACGGAGATATGGTAGGCTGTGGCCGCTGCGGGAGTGAGGGGAACTGCAGCAGTGTGTGAAGGCAGCCTGCTGACATTGTTTCTCACGCTGCAGTCGTAGGAGCCTCCAGCTGGACTCCCGGTGACTGAGCGAGACAAGGCGGCCATCCAGTGGACTCCCCGTCATTCTCGACCAGCTGGGACGTGAAATATAGTGAGTTCGCGCAACGGTGTGGTTTGCACGCCAAATTTTTCAGCTGGACATGTCAATCTCTTGGGGGCGGAGCATCCAGCTAAAGGGCCTCTTTGTACCAAGGATTGCAGGTTGTAGGATAGGGATTTCTAGGGATTTTTTTTCTTCTCACACATTTGGAGTACTCTCGTTCAAGGCAAGTGTTAGACAAGATTTCAGTTGCCCATTAAGGCTCTCCGCACTCATATTCCTCTATATCCTTCCTCTAAAAGGAATATTCTGTCCTAGTCATTGAGATTTTTTCTTCTATACTAATTTCCTCCGCACCTATCATTCCTCTATATCCATCCTCTATATCAACTATCTAATATTTTATTCAACTATCTCTAACTACCATCAGTGGGGCCCACTTGTAATTTTATCTAAATATATCCATGTGAGATCTTGTTTTGAAGGATTTATTGAAACGAATTTAATGGTGTAATCTGAATTTGATTTGGGTTTTTGGTTTGTGAGTTATAACAATTTTTAGTTCGGTGAACTAGTGGGACCCGCTACTTTTCTCTCTCTCTTTCCACGTGGTGTGCTCCTGCTGGTTGGTCGCGCTTTAGCGGGCGTACGCTTGACGCGCTATTTCTAGCGGACCGGAGGCGCTGCGCTATTTTGCCGGAGGCTATAGCGTCCCCCGGTGCAGTAGCATTTCCGCCATCCGATTCCTTCAGGAATCGGTCCCGTAGACCGGTGCGGGCAGTCTAAGTACGGAAAAACATTTAGACAGCTACAAAGATGTAAAGGATTGGGAAATCGACCGGCGAATAAACCATCGATAGAATCCGTGAACTTGTTTAAAAGACATAGTACTGATTACCAAAATAATAATACGGATCAATGTGATGTCTATGTCTCATCGTAAAGTACAGGAGGGCCTTGTCATTTGCATGCGTGACCCTTTCTGGCATTCAAGAAGACGTACTCCACGTACTCGTAACTTATTCACAGATTTAGTGACATGTTGCCTATTTGTTGGGCACTCCTAATTGGGTGGTTGCCGACATTACTGAAGTCCGTGCCACTTTGTCCAGGCAGTTTTTTTTGTTCGAACAATGCCACTTTGTCCAGGCATACATGGCCGAAGCTTGCCCGTATATAGCTACTACACTGTGTGTTAAGTTGCACACACCAACTAATTCACCCACCAACCTAAACTGATAGAAAGAGGTGGGCAATTCACTTATGGTTCAACACTCCCCCTCACGTGCACCTCTCGTGGGCGCAAACGTGGAAATAGAAGCGGCGCAACGGAATATGCGGTCACCAGGACTTGAACTTACTACGGAAAACCCTTCCTTTGCTGTGTGTCCATAGCACACGACAAAGAGCTAGAAGCACTCGTCAAACCTTTTACCGAGTGTTGCACACGGCAAAGGACACACGGCAAAGAGGTGTCGGCAAACAGTACTTTGCCGAGTGCCATTTATCACGCACACGGCAAAGGATTTGCTGAGTGCCCCACGCGGCACTAAGCAAAAAAAAGATGTTGACGGCCGTCAGCCGTCAACCCAACACTTTGCCGAGTGCCGTGAGTGCCACGCTGTCGCACTCGGCTAAGAATGACATCTTTGCCGAGTGTCTCTTCCACGGCACTCGGCAAAGAGGAAATACACTCGGCAAAATATTGTTCCAGATTGCAATAAATATTGTAAATCGACTACAACCTGGACAACAATTACAAAAAAACATATATCACATATATCAGCCAAAACATCATCACTGTAACAGCCCAAATTTCAAATCAAAATCAAAATGGAATGAAAATCACTCCGATTTTAAATTTTTGTTTATTTCTTTCCTTCTCATCGAGATTTTAAAATAAAACTAACAAAAGTAATTCAAAACTTAGTTGAATCTGAAATTTTCAAAATATAAAATCTATGCTCCAGTGTTTGTTTACATCTAATATTTACTAAAAGTTTGAACTTTGGAATTTACAACAAATTAAAATAGTTATATGCTAAATCCTTTGCAAGTTCGCCTCGGATTTAAAATCTTGAATTTAAAATTTGCACAAATATCACCATATGCATTCTTGGACTTACTGGTTTTATTTGGAGTATTTGTGAAGTTGACCCCCTTTTTCAAATTTGAATTTCATTCAAATTTGAAGTCTCCCAAATCCTAGAAAAGATTAAAACCTTTCTCCCTTTTCTTCCTTCTCGGGCCGTCCCATTCCTTTTTCCCGGCCCAGCTCCTCCTCCTCTTCTCCTTTTTCTTTTTTCCCCATTTCTTCCTCTTCCCGCCGTGGGCCGTGTTTCCCTTTCCTTCGCACCGGCCCAGCCCGCACCGCTTTCTCTCTCTATTTCCTCGCAGCGGGCCGCGCCCCCTTTTCCTCTCCCCCTGGCCGCTACGGCCCAGTCCGGCCCACTCCCGCGCCACCGTCATCTCCTTCCTCCAGCTCGGCCGGAGCTCGTCCGACGCCGCCGCCGACGTGCCATCGTTTTCCTCCAGCTCGGCGTCGCGCCCGTGCACGTGGACCGCCGCAACCTCCCGCCGCGTTCACACGCCACCGCCTTTGACTCCGCGCTGACCCTAGGAGATAAGGACGCCACCACCGCATCGGATAAGAACGCGCCGGAAAGCTTGACCGGAGCTCGCTTCGCCGCGAAGCCTCCTCCCTCTCCGTCGCCTATTTAACTCCTCCTCTCGCCTCCTCTGCGACGTCTCTCTCTTTCCCTCTCTCGCTCTCTCTCCCGAAGCCGCCCCGCTTCGGAACCCTAACCCTAAGCCGCGCGCCGCCGTCGCCATTCGCACCAAGTAGGAGCTCGACGCCGGCCGCCCTCCCGGCCTCGTCTGGATCGCCACGTGCGCGCATCAGCACCGTCGCGTCGCCGCGCACCTCCCCGACCCTCATAAAACCGTCGAGCCGCTCTCCCTCGCCCTCGCCGTCGAGCGCCGTCGCCGCGCTCAGCGCCTTGTCGTCGCTAGCTCCCTCCGCCGCTTCCCGGCCTCGCGCAACCCTACAGGTGAACTCACCATCCCCTCCGCTTCCTTCCGAACCTCCTCTCGTCGTCTTTGGGCCACCGAGCCGCCGGAATGGCGAGCTCCGGCGAACTCCGACCGGGGCGCCGCCGCCCGGTCCACCGTGGACCGGTGGACCGCAGCCCCAGCCCGGTCCACCCGGGCATGGACCCAGTCCACGGCATTTTCAATAGAAAAATAATTCTAGAAATCCCAGAAATTCCCGGGCCCTGTACATTTTGCAGATAAGCCCCTATAGTTTATTCTAATTCTGTTTAGGTCCCTACCTTTTTACAGAAAAGCCCCTATACTTTGCTGTAATTACCCTTTAGTCCCTACCTTTTTACACCAAGGTCCCTCAACTTTTTCATAATTACACATAGGTCCCTAAAACTCTTCTGTTCTTGCAGATGGGTCCCTATAACCTTTCTGT
Organism: Eragrostis nindensis; assembly: GCA_012490785.1. Lineage (NCBI taxonomy): Eukaryota > Viridiplantae > Streptophyta > Magnoliopsida > Poales > Poaceae > Eragrostis > Eragrostis nindensis. Next base: position 178,014 of record JAAXCT010001062.1, on the reverse strand, counting down.
AATTGCAAACAAGCCCCTAGAATCTTTAAACCTCCGTATCTTTTCATCCGTAACTCCGTTTTGAGCGATTCTTGCGCTCACGCGTTCGTAGAAACGTGTAGTACCTTTTGGTACTGTCTTTGAAGCCCTGCATCAGGTCTACAAGTCATCAATACCCTAAGTTTCCCTCTCGCCCGATAAATCCTATCTCGACAAATCATTCTTCGCTGATCTCGCATAGCGCAACTGTTCTTTCACCTATTAGTGTTGAACCTAACCCCTCTTGTTGAACCATTCCACCTCTTCTCGTCGTATCGTCCCACCTCAAGTATAGTAACCTCTTTTCATCACGACCTAGCTTTAACCCTAGCCTGGCTCAGTTATCGCTTAATCAAACCTAATCCAATGTTGTCCTCGCTGTTTATCTAGTCTATTGATCTATTCACCTCTTTTATTTGGCGTCAGTTATTTGAGAATTTTATTGGTATTTCATTCGCTGTTATTTGAGGTTATCCTCTCATCATTTATTTAATAGCATGTCATGACTTCAGCATGTAGCTTTGCACCATCATGCATTAAATCTTATGCAAATCTTTATCTTTTTAAATAAACAACATCTTTAATCTAGTAGGATCATCTGTTGATAAAATAAAGTTTATTTGCTAAATAATTCTGTAACATATTGCATGTTGCATACAGCATTGCATGCATAAGTATAAGCTGCACAAGTACTTTAATATATGCATGTAACCATAATAGATTTAAATGAATAACTTTAGTTATGCTAATAAACTCATCAATGCTTGCAAATAAAATATAATCTTTAAACAATAGGTTGTGTAACCCATACTGCATGCATGCATGTCTAAATGTATATACATATCTGCATTCGCATATCCTCTCTTCAAAACTACTCATGTTCTTTAATAAGAAATAACTCAGAGTTTATATAATAGATATGCACGCAATCACCGTCAATGCAACATGTGCATCTCATCATCCTCACTCTAAGGCTTCAGTAAATAGAGTTTCATGCCAAACCCTGCACGTTTCTCTTTTAAGAGAACTTAGATAATTAATAGTTTGTCTAGGTGAATATGGCCCTCATAAGGCCATGAATAAAACTTGCAGTAAATAATCTTTCATAAATAAATATGCATTGCATAAACATAGCTATTTTTCTTGGAGTTTTATCGATTCTTATTGGAGTTAATTGGATCTTATTCGGCTCTTTTCGTTCTTTATTTTCTTTGCGGTAGTTTGTTTATACGGTATGTTTTTATGCGCTAGCTTACGTGAGGTCCGAAGAAGAGCCAGGAGAATTCAAGGAAGATCTAGAAGATCCAAGCTTCGAGGACTAGTTGAAGAATCCAAACCCGAAGACGAGTTAGAAGATACAAGCTTAAGAAGAGGACTCGAAGACATCAACTTCGACAGAAGATTTGAAGATCCAGAATTGAAAGATTAGGATAGCGTTCTTTCAGGCAAGCTCTACTTCTCCTTGATCATGATTGAACCTACTGATTTCGCAACGCACCTATATGGCCTACTCTCGTATTATGCATTACTTGTTATTTTACTGCTTGTGTAGTTGCTATCCTACTTGCTTATTGATATTGATGTCTGTTACTTAGGCGTTAATGTCTAAATCCTTGTTTACCCTTTGTTTTACCTGTCACCTTGATAACCTTAGGAGAGTTCCATCATTTCTATGATGGCACGTTCACCTTGTTACTAGATTGCTTAGGACCCCTCGCAATGTTTCTACATTGCCACACCTTACTCTCTTATATACTTTTACAAATACGTGAAATGAGTTTGGTGGTGTGCGTGATATATGGGATTGGGAGTAGAACAACCGTGTTAGGTGAAAATGATGGAGACAGTGATGGGATGGTTGGATTGCGGGCAAGGCCATTAATAAGTGATTGATGGCGTGATGGATTGTGTGATAGTCCCCTAGTGTGGGAGACATGGCGCTTGCCCGGCCACATAAGGACCGGTTCATTCAACCTTTAACAAGATGATTCTCGTACTACCACGGAACCTGTATGGGAAGGACTCACCCTACCTTCTTGGTACCTACCACTTTGATCCACCTGGAGGGCAGTAGCGCAAACGAGCAACCAGGAGAAGACTCCGGAGTTTGTATTGCTTAGGAGATCTGGCCTGTGACCCGCACATCAATGTGCAGTGGGTCTGCATGTTGACTATTGTAGTCTCATGAGAAGCCCCTGGGTTGTTTCGTAGGTGGCATTGTGCGTGGTACTCGGAGAAGATGGATTGAGCGTTATGTTGCTCTCCGTACAAGAGTGCATAGCCCGTGGGAAAAGATGTACAACCTCTGCAGAGTGTAAAATTCATCCAGATGGACGTTGTCACGGCATATGACACATCTTTGTTGAGCTTCGATATGATTAGCCACCTCTCATTCCTTGAAGTGTGAGTGAGCAGTAGTCTGCTCGTGTTTTGGAAGTGATGGCAAGAGTGCCGGGTCGGTATGACCATTGAGGTCAGAAGGCCCAACTAAAACTTGGGAACTGGCGGGATTGCCTCATACTCCCCCAGGGCCAACCAACTAAAATATTGACAGTACTTCTCTGTTTTATCTAAAAATTCCTTCATATGCTTTAGTGAACCTTGCATAAAATTTGCTTGCTGCAAATGAACTGTACAGCCCATTCCTTGCTAAGACCAAATACGCATGTATATATACCCTTGTGTAGTGTAAGGCTTGCTGAGTACCTTATGTACTCACGTGTTTGCAATTGTTGGTTTAGTAGGAGAAGACTTCGTAGAGAACGACGACGATTGGGTTTTCGGTTCTGCTTCTCAAGTTTGCTTGTGGCGTTGGGCCATGGTTTCCGCTGTCTGCTTCACCTCTAGTGGGTCGGATGAACTTGGATAGTTTTGAATCCTTGTCGCACCGCCACTAAGGGTCTTATATCAGGTATCCTACTTATTTATCTATTCGAAGTATGCTTTTGATTATCATATCTGTGTTCTTGTGCGTATCAGCTACTGATCCAGGGACTGATACAGGATGCACAGTAGATTCCAGAAATGGGGTCTGACAATCACATATCACATATTTGCCGAGTGTCTCTTCCAGCGACACTCGGCAAACAGTTAAACTTTACCGAGTGCCACGAGTGCCACGCTGTCGCACTCAAAGAATGGCATCTTTGCCGAGTGTCTCTTCCACGGCACTCGGCAAAGAGGAAATACACTCGGCAAAATATTGTTCCAGATTGCAATAAATATTGTAAATCGACTACAACCTGGACCACAATTACAAAAAAACATCATATATCACATATATCAGCCAAAACATCATCACATATCACATATTTGAGCCCACATCATCACAAACTCAACATATCACATAGATGAGCTTCACCATCATCACAAACTCAACATATCACATAAAAAGCTCCACCATTATCACAAACACCATTATCACAAACACATCACATAGAGGTCCATGATCATTACAAACACATAGTCCACCATCCGTCATCACAAAGTCCCACACGATCACCAAATATAGTTATAGAAGTTGAAATACAATTACAAGTTTATTGACGAGCTGGCCACGGCGACCAAGCATTCAGCGGGGAGATCGGATTGTTGGATCCCGCTGATTCATTCTGCACGAGCAAAGTAATAGAAGTATTTAAGTTGTAGGTTAGAAGCATGTAAGCTAAAATGTATAGGTTAGAAGCATATAAGCTAAAATGTAATAGAAGTATTTAAGTTGTAGTAATAGAGGTTCATAGTAATAAAACTTATAAGACAAAATATAGGTTACAAGCTAGCATAACTAAACCCTTCAATTACTTCACTATATCATACTTGAAGGTAAGGAATTAAAGTACAAAAGATTTGAAGTGACTCACCGGAGTGCTTGCAGAAGGAGTGCCGGTAGGAGAAGTACCGTCGAAGAGAGGAGTACCGCCGAAGTGAGGAGGACCGCCGAAGGGAGGAGGACCGCCGTAAGGAGAAGGACCGCCGTAAGGAGGTAGTGGTAGAAGAGGGAGTTGCCCTGGCTGTGGCACCGTACCATGAATCTGCATGTAAGCGAACATCTGCGCCATTCGCTGGTCATTTCTTTGCCGCTCTGCCTCCAGCTTTGCATCCATCTCGGCCTGCATCCTCTGCCGCTCTTGCTCCATCTTCGCCTCCATCTAGGCCTACAATATTTCATCGATCCCAATGTTACAATGCAAGGCAATACCATGTACAAATCAATGAACAACGAATTAAACCGAAATTACCTGGATTTGCTCAATCTGGATCTGTGTAGCGCTAGGCCGTGGGCGTATGGGCGGGGCTGAGCTCGTGCTCCTTGCTCGGATCTGGGAGAGGGTGGGAGTTGAGGCCATGTCGATTGTGCTGTCGCCAATCTAGTACTGGCCATGCATCTTACCTCCACCACCCTCATCACGACCTCTCCATCAAGGGGCTCGTTGCTCGGATCCCACTCTGGTCCATGGACCTCCCTTGCCGCTGAGGTGTACTCACTGAGGCGGCTGTGGACGGTAGCGTTGCTGTACGCCTCGGACGGGTCCTCCGGGTTGTAGTCGATGTCGGCCGTTGCCTTGCCTTTGTGGGACAGAGCAAAGGCCTTCAATTGCCCGCAAGGCTGGCCACCATGTGCCGCCGACTGCAAGGAAAATAGAAAGATGATTAGAAGTTATGGAGAATATTAAGTGTTTAAATAAAGAAGTTGAGTTCACGTACCCATCTAGCCGCGTACTGGGAAAGGGTAAGGTTGCCTTGATGGTGTGGTGCCCCAGGCATCATCAAGCGCCGCTCCCGGCAAGCATTGTGTGTCTCATGCCACTGGGGGTCGCACCATTTGTTGACAATACAGGACCAAGCCGTCCAATGGGAGGCGCACCACCACGGAGGCACCTACACGTCATCAAGTATAGAAATATGAGAAGATCAAATTAAGCGTACTTAATCTCATAAGAGTTCGGTATTCATGTTTACCAGCAGGTATTGCTCTCGGGTAAGCTCAATGGTTCGTGCCTCCTTTTTTCTCACCTTCATGTGACGGGCATTAGCGTAGTAGGTTACGACGGCCTGGACGCGCGACTCGTAATGCTGCTGATGTTACTCCCCTGTTACTTCCTTTCTATTCCATTCTCTAGCTGCCACTATTACTCAAGTTTTAGTGGTTCGTGCAGGTGTTCTTGCCGGCGACGAGCTCGAGCAGGGAGCCAGCGACCTGACCGAGCTCCGAGGTGCGTGGTGCCGCAGCGCGACCTGAGGTCCGTGAGTGCCGTGGCTCTCAAGGCTGCGCCGTTGGCCATATGCTGATGCGTGTGTACATGGGCGACGTCGTGCTGCCATGAGCTGGTCTTACCTGCACGGCGCGCGGGCGGAGAGGCGAGGCTCCGGCGAGCGGCGGCGCGGAAGGGAAGAGCGGGGCGGAGGCGGCGGGGACGGCGGCCCGGGGCGAGGGGGGAGGCCGGGGCGGACGGCGGCCCGGGGGGCCGGGGGCGAAGCCGCCGGGGAGGCGGCCCGGTCGGGGCAGAGGCCGGCAGGGTTGGGGTGAGGGCGGAGGCCGGGGGCGACGGCGGCGCGGGCGCGGAGGGCGGCGGGAGCGGGCGTGGGGAGGCGCGGTCGGCGGCAGGCGTGGGCCGAGGCGAGCGCAGTGGGCGACGGCGGCGGGAGGTAGAAGAGGAGCAGCTCACGCGCGATGCGAAATGAGAGAGGAGAGGAGGAGAAGAGCCGCGCGGCGCTAAGTCAAATTCTCCGAGTTTGCCGAGTGCCCACGATCCGGCGCTCGGCAAACTAAATATTTGCCGAGTGCTCACCACGTGGCACTCGGCAAACTTTTGTTTTTCTTTTTTCTTACAACACACGGTTTTCAATTTTAGATAATTTTTTGATGGCCACTATGATTTCAAAAAAAATTATCAAAATAAAAGTTTCATAACTTCTCGAGATCTCCAACTTTTATTTAACAATTTTGCCATCCGAGGTTTTTAAAAAATTCAAATTTTAAAATTTGAGAAATTCAAACGTACTTTACGTTGACAATTTGATTTCAAATGAAAAAGTTGTCAACATGAAAGTTTCATAACTTCTCGAGATTTACAACTTTTATTTTCACAATTTTCCCATCCGAGATTGTTTAAAAAATTCAAATTTCAAATTTTGAGAAATTTCAAACGTACTTTACGTTGACAATTTGATTTCAAATAAAAAGGTTGTCAACATAAAAGTTTCGTAACTTCTCGAGATCTACAACTTTTATTGTATTTCGCCATCCGAGATTGTTTCCAAAATTCAAATTTCAAATTTGAGAAATTCAAACAATTTTTCCGCTAACAATTTGAATTCAAATAAAAAAGTGTTCAGCAGCAAAGATGTGTAACTTATGCAGATCTATAACTTTTATTTTAGTCTTTTTTTTCCAAAATAATTGTAGCCACGTTGTCCATATATTCCAAATATGCCTCTTCGTGTTTCGGGAAACTATCCGGGAGCTCTAGGATTTGTGAGCAAATTTACTAGCTCTTTGTCGAATGAAAAAAATACCAAAATAAGAAGTGTAGATGTTGTCCAAATATACAACTTTGCAGTTCAAAACGTTTTTATTTGAATTAATTTAGAGGCCCAAAAAATTCATTGAAATAATCTTTGCCGAGTGTAATGGCGCAAGCACTCGGCAAAGGAGCCTTTTTGCCGTGTGCTAGTGTGGGGCACTCGGCAAAGAGCTTCTTTGCCGAGTGCCACGCTGGCACACTCGGTAAAAAATAAAAATTTTGCCGAGTGTTCTTTTTTGCCGAGTACCTGGTCCCACCTCGGTCAACGGTCGTCAAAAAAATTCTAACGGGCGTCGAAGTTTGCCGAGCGTAATTGTTTGCCGAGTGCTTGACGCCAATTTTGCCGTGTGTCGGCCACGTGGCACACCGCAAAGTGTGCCCTTTGCCGTGTGCCGGCCGCGTGGCACTCGGCAAAGCCTAGTCTGCCAGGTGCCTATATTTTGCCGAGTGCGGCACTCGGCAAACATTGCCGAGTGCCCGAGGGAAAGCTCTCGGCAAATTTTGTTGCACTCGGCAAATTGGGGGTTTCCCGTAGTGACTCAAGACCTCTGGCTCGATACCATGTTAAGTTGCACGCATCAACCAACTCACCCACCAACCTAAGCTGATAGGAAGAGGTGGACAATTCACGTATGGTTCAATACTGTGCATGTGGCTAACGGAATGGACAAATGGATGCGCCAATATCTCAAGACTTCTTTGCTTGCTTGGTGGATGCATATATAGGAGATGTTGATACAGCATTGGAATGGGATGCAGTAGGAATTTTGACTGAAGGAGCACGGTCAAGTCAAGCTCATGTCTTGATTACACGCGAATTTTTGGTTTGGCTGCCAGCTGCCTCAAGACATATACGAATGCACTAGAGTAGTAAACAACGGCTTGCTGATGAAATGGTAGACGCTTATGGACCTTGCCTACAAAGAATTGCTACTTTTATGGGTTGGCATTTTATCATGTTGAAATTGAAGTTTTTATTTTGTTATTCGATGAAATTGATGTCTTGATCTGAAGATATATAAACAAAGTATTATGCGTTGATGGTGTTTAGCTATAAAGAAACTGTTAATTCACCGCGTAAAAAAGAAAAAGAAACTGTCAACGTGTTGATGGCGGCGGCGGTATCTCGTTTACCTTGAAGGCGAACAGAACTGTAGGATCGAAGTGTTGGTATTTATGGGCGCCGGAAATTGGACTACGAATAGCTGCCATATGTGCGTGTTATAAATGGCAAGGTGGTTGTAGGCGGGCATCTAGTCTGTGACTGCGCAACTACTTCGTCTTCCCACTCTGCTTCTGCCATCTACGAGCTGAATCAAACACTCGTATAAGCCGAATTAGCATGCAAGCATCTCTTTGCTGCTATAGCGAGGGCGAGTATTGGCGTGGCCAGCACGTACTCGGGTGATGATATTAGCACGCTGACGAGAGTGGGATGCACCAGGAGTGAAGGTTCAACAAAGAGAGTCCTCAGAACTACCTAGGCTGATTTTAATGCTAGCGGTAAACCCTACATCTGTGCCAGGTACTTCCCAGCTTCATCGTTTGTTCAGGAGAAAACCGTACATGTCGGCCCCAACGCGGCCACGCGACCTTGAGTCTGTGCGCTGGGACGGTGCGTCGACTACAGAGTGGCAGGTTGAGGTCGGGCAGGAGCAGCAACCTAGCCAGAAGACGCGAGGCACGCGCACATCTATCGGTGGAGGAGTGCCACTTTCCACAGCACTGTGATCTCGTCCATTTACCGCCGGCAACCAAACGACGAAGCTACGGAGTCAAGAGCCATGGGCCACGGCCTCCTGAGAAAGAGATGGTAGTCGGTTGCCGACTCGGCCATGGATACTGTTAGATCGAAATGAGTGATATGATCCAAACAGACGAAGATAATTACAGCAAACATTTTCTCGCGTGCCATTCTTCACGTTTTCAAGGAAATATAACGTGGTCGTTGAAACAATACATTTTTTAGAGAAAAGGGCTCACTCTCAGTTTTTATTAGAAAAAACCGTTTTTCATTCGCAGGTTTCTCGATGACCACGGGATGATGCAGTGGTTCCATCATCCCGCCATCTCGAGATCTCCTCGTAGGCGCAACACTTCAGCTAGAATTCACCTGCAACTAGGGAGACCAGGTAGGGCCTAGCTACCAACATAAAAACCGAGGGTGAGCCCTCTTCTTTTTTTTAAAAAAAATATAGGTGCAAGAAGATTACTACATCTAACATTTTCTTTAGGTTTCCAAGAAAATATAGGTGCATTTGCGCAGGCATTGTCCTTTAATTGACCCACATGTGCTATACTTACTGGGATTGTAGACTAGTGTTACATGGCATTATTAGACTATTAGTAGATCATACCGTTAGCCAGTTGGTGAAGCACTAATTAGAGCTGCTACACTCACATGACCTAATTAACTGTCCACGGCGCCTCTCTCATAATAAGTAGCTAGCTTCTCCATGATATGTGTATTGGTCGGTATTCATAGTAGTGTGTACACATACATCATGATATCAGTACTGGAACACACAAGGTGGTCGAGGATGTTTGTTCTGAAGAAGTTAATTAAAATGGCATTGGCTGGTGGCCGTTTGCATGGTGTGAGACCGTAGGAAGCTTGGGCCTGGGAGTGGGATGCACGGGGAAGGCAAACAGAATACCTCTGATTAGTTGATCCAGAGGTCCTGTCGACGCACGCTGGACGTACAGATACTCCTGCTGCGCACTGCTTATAGAATGTGTGAAACACTGGGCCAGGTGACTGTCACTGGCTCTGAAAATGTGAAACTAAGATCAACTTATGATCAATTTCTCCCTTATAATCTTCCTTGTTCTTGACGAAAAAAAGGAGAGCAAGTAAAAGCTCCAATAGTAAGACAAAAAGGAAAAGCATCACTGAAGGTGATAAGCACTGACATATGCATATATCATTTTCTTCCAACGCCAGAAATGACTCGTGCGCGTTGTTGGTTTAAGAAAATGTGTCAACAAGCCAAATATATATAGTTTCCATGGAGCCAAGAGAAAATCATGTGCCATCTTCAAACTTCTACAGTAGAGTAGCATGTAAGCAACCGCTACTCGATCCATTAGATGGAGTATATATTACTAGCAGCCAGCTGGTAGCTCATAGGAATTTAAATTTTATGCGAAGACCTGGCCGGTTGATGAAGCACTATTTAGAGCTGCTAGCTAGGCCTGCGTCCTGAATTATCCAATCGCCTACCGCACAAGTTCTCCATATATATTGTAGAAAAGAATATATATCACGAGACATTGTGTAGAGTGGCAAGTAGTGCATAACTAAATTCCTGCTTGATTTATATTGGGACACTAGATGATCATAAGCTGACGGTGAGGAGTTCAAATGCACCAGCGGACGGTGGTTCCATGGAAGACCGCTCGGTAGTACTCTTGAGCTGGGAGTGGGATGCACGGGGAACGCGAGCTGAAGATCACACGGCGGTTCGACACTACTGGGTTGACATGAGAATCCAGCAGAGCGCCCAAGAGTGTCAGCTTACCGCGCTGTGACGGGAGACGGCGCTTGGTGGTGCCACCTGCCATCGTCATGAGGTGGATGGAAAGATCGAGCTGTCCACGCACAGTGCATCTGCTCATCAGCATCCGGCTGCGCGGCGATGGGCTCAAGATCGGATCCTTCTTGCGTCGCTGATGCCTCGTCGGCGTATGCCGCAGTCCATCGGGCGTCATCAACTGCACGATGAGGCGGAATGTGATCTCAGCTACCTGCTTAATTACACAGGACGTCAAACCCATGTCATGAATGTGTGTGTGCACGCACGCGCGTGCCTGTGGTGTAGGACATAAACGTGTCTTGGAGAAGCACATGCTGCGACCACGAACGCTGTTTCATTTCGCTTTCCTTTCTTGCCCTGCATTATGATGAAGACTAGTAAGGTGACCCGCGCTGATAGCGCGGCTAGATTTGAATGCTTTATTTATCATGACACATACAGCTTATTTGATACTCCCTCTATTCTTATTCTAATGATGTTGGTTGGTGCAAAATTTTACTAACGTCAAAAAGATAGGAGGCTAGTAGTTAACTAAAAACATTTTTTTTTACTTTACTATCATGCTTTATTCCATGAGCATTCGACTTGGTTTGATTATCCTGGAACCTTGTAAGAATGTTGTAACCATGGGAAGTATGCATCAAGGATGTAAAATGCCCCCAAAAAAATCCATTTATCTAAAAGAAAAAGTATCAGACCACTATGTGTATCATCTTTTTTTTTTTTGAAAATCAGTGGTGAAACCACAAAATCGAAAATTGATGCTTGTTTCACAATTGGACTTTTGAAGTGTGGTTGATATGCAATTGCCTCTTTAAAATTTGTGTCTTCCTTCTCCAGTACTATCAACTTCATGATATAGTATTTAATGCAAAAATCTATCGGTTACCATTTTCCTCACAGTTCAAAGTATTGCGCCTTACTGACGCTAAACGTGGCACTATTAGCTGTGCGGCACCTTCAGTGATACCTATGCTTGCCCTTGATGTCAGCGTGAGTGGCTTCAGTTCAGGCTGCTGCGGTGTCGCCTCCGAAGACGGCCACTTGAATCATAATATAGTCATCTACATGCAGTTGCCGTCTTCTATTTTCTCTCATGATCTCGCAAGATCAACTGAACTGAGTCCTGGCCACAATGCATGATACTCTTAGAACTGAGATCCATCTTCTTCGATTATCATCATCTCAGTCGTTGAGGACATTTGTCTCCGATGGCACCTCTATATGTATGTGCATCAGCTCGACTACCTCGTGTCGCTGCGGTAAATTTGTAATTCGAAGGCTACATGACGCCATGAACCCATGATTTGCTTTCATGGGATAGGAAAAGAGAAATCAGCAAATAATAATTCAAATTCGACACATGCAGCTGATGTGTATCCGCATATGCACGATCGACCTTGTTCTTTGCTGATCCATGCCACTGAGTATTGCTTTTTCTATCCCTGCCCCGAATACACCATATTTCATTCTAGGTGATATGGGATGCCATTGCCTTTCAACCTGTACGAATCTTGACAGCGGAGATGCATTGATATTGAGCTGGTTGAGCAAGACGCAGACCAGCAGTTACTGGAGATGAAAGAAGCCAAAAATTGTTGTGCTGCCGCAAACACCCCCTTCCTGCTTTTCAATCATGCATGCATGCAATGAATATATTAGGATACTTTAGTTTGATTACGATTAGGACTCTGAAGTCCAGCTTTGTTGCGTGCAAAATAGATGCAAGTCTTTCTCTGACCGGGTTTTTCTTTCAAAAAATCCATCGCAAAGGACGTTAGGACTCTTCCACAGAGATAGGATCGTGTCTACCGTGTGCATGGCTTACTACTTTTCTATAGTTTTTAACTCCGAAATCTTTCTTTTATGATTATTTTGATATGAGGATGCTGTTTAATCTAGACCGTTAGATCTTCATAAAATCCAACGGCTCGTAGCTTTTCTTTTTTCCGATTAACGTGGTAATTTCGTGGCTTTGAGAGCGAACGTGATGGCTTCTTTTTCTCTTCAAATACTAAGATAATAGACTAGGCACATCAGGCGCGCTCCGCCGTGCCCGTCTAAGCTGCAACTCGTGCATTTTTTTTTGTGCAACTTGTGCATTTGGATCGGCACTTTTTTAGCTGGGCCATGTACATTTGGATTGGGACTTTCTAGCTAGGCCTGGTGTGCAGGGCTGCAGCAGAGCTAAGAACGATCAACAATACTGGCATCAAAAGCCCAGAAGAACAAAATATCAAGAGCGCTGGAGCTGTGGATAATCCAGCCACGCGGTGCTCCTGTGTCCATATGTTTCTCTGAAATCCCCTTACTCCTTTTTTCCGCTTTCTTTAGTTGCCACGCGTGAAGGATACAGCCCACTTGGCTCCCAGCCGCAGTGACCCGGCCTCGTTCTCATCGACTGCCTCATCCCCTTCTCTCCAAAAACAAATCCCCACTACTCTATCCGTCTGCTCATCCTCCTCTCTCCAGAAACAAGTCCTCACTGCTCCGTTCGGAGCTTCCAAGGCAGCAACGCACAAGCATCTCTTTCTGATTCAGTCCGCATCTCTCCACCCCTCTCAGCTAGCGCGACGGATTCGCGATCGTTGTTACCACGCCGCCACCTCCCCCAGCATGCACGACCGTGGCAGTTCGTCCCCATGCGTCGCCACCTCTTCCTTCCCTCCCCGCCATCCTCATGGTGCATGTGCCTCTCGTCGCGGCAAAGCTTGCGCCTCTTTCCCCATCTACCGAAGTTCCTCGCCGATGAAGCCTCAGGTGGGAAATGAGGCCGAGACACTGGTCATGTTCTCCATCGGCCTCGCCGTTGGGCCAGCCTGGCTGCCACCTGTCGGGCACCCCGTCGGCGTTGGGCACAGCCCATGGTCGAGGGCTCGAGGCTCATTTGGCGCGCCGCGGCACGGGGGGCGGCAGGTCATTGAGGTCCTCTCTCTCTTTGCCGGTGAGTGAGGCTGCTCCCCTGCGTCATGTTGTCATTCAATTGCCTTTGCGCCACCTCCCTCCCTCTGCCTCTCGCGCCGGGGAACCCCTGGTCGGAAAACCAGGTCCGGGCACGGGTCGGCGCTGCGTCGATGGCGAGCGCGGCCCAAGTTCAATTTAGCCCACCAGGGCGGCCAGCCTCGTCGCAGCCCATGCCGGCCCGTCGGCGGGAACCGACGTACGGAGAGTGGCGTGGCGGGTGCGGAAGGAGTCCACGCCGGCTGGTGGTGACGTGTCGCGACGGGAAGGCGGCCACGTCGGGCAAAATGTGGTCGGAGGGCCTTAGGCTTTGTGCTATTTATGTTTCATGGCAAACAGGAGTGTCTCAGCTCTGCAATGGCACAGCAATGCGTTTGGTTTGAAGCATGTGCATGAGAATTAATGAGAGAACCAATGCATTTTTGTAGTATGTATGCTTATCATTACTATATAAGCTAGCTAGTGGCTCACTAATATAATACAATTGATTTTTTGTTACTTTAATTTTATCGGGTAAATGAGATTACTAAGAGGAAAGTACATTATTAGGTTGTTAGAAAATGGTGAGGTTGTAAAGTATGTTAAACAGTACAATCATTTTGTTATGTATGATATCGTGAAGTGTACTATCTGGTATACTAGCTATCTGTATGGCAAAAGAAGTGGGTAAGATAAAAGCAATGCGCCAGAGAGAGCTCATGGCCTCATGGGCATTCGTTTGTTAGCGTTTGATTACTAAAGAATCTCCAGGCAGCATTGTTCGAAGTCAGATCAACGTCTTGGTGCACCTGCTAGCCTCCCTCCATCAGGCAAGAAATTATTCCATTACTCCAACTAAACATGTCACAGTTAGTGTCCCATATGTCTGGCAACATTTTATCGGGGCTTCAACCAAACGACTCCAAGTAGTTCTATATATAGCCGCTAGGCCTCAAGTCCAAACAACCTCACTTCTTGCTGGCTTGCCTATAAATAGTCTTTATACGATGATAAATTGAGAAATTGTGTTGTTAGTTGTCTGGCTAGTGGCTAGCAAAGGAGCTTGTTTGACTTCTTGCTTTAGAAATCCAAATGACAAGGGGTTGATAGGAGGTTGGAATGGCGGTGGTTGCGTGGCAAAACATGCATGTTACTTGGAGTGGGATGCATAGGGAACTAGCTGAACTAAGACATGTCATGCCACTGGGTTCACTGTGGTTGTATGGACATTGATAGTGACCCGAGGTATTGCCAATTCCACGCCCGCAGCTGGCGATGGGAATTGGTAAGCCACACAAAGGTCCCAGACCTGCGCCGTTAGGACCCGGAGAAGCCATCCACGAAAACTGCAGCGACCTGAACTAGAAGCGGCGGTGGCATTCCATGAGCCTCGAGAGCAAAATCCACCTGCAGTTCGATGTGATGAGCTCGCGAACAAACCAGCTGCCTGCTGCTATAGAGCCGTAGAGCAAATACTTGCGTGGCCACACCCTGTGTGGTGAGCTGAACCAGGAGGTGTTCTGCAGGCAGGACAGAGCCCAAAACCAACCTCTAGCTTCTCACAGTCAATAACTCAATGCGGCTTGTCGCGTGAGAAATATCAAAGCTTACTCATTAGCCGTGTACCGTAGCGCTGCGACATGTTTGCGGTGACGTCTAATAAGGTTTGCATTAAATTAGTGCGCACGTAAGTGCATGATGGAGCTTTTGCCCTGGAATAATCAATAAGAGTAACGAAACGCAATGCTCAGAGTTACGCATGCGTCTTTCACTAATAAGCCAGGTGACATGCCTTGCCCCACTAGCAGGAGCTGCTACCGATTAGTAGTACTAGCTAGCAAGCAAACTCATGTAGGAAATTCGAATGTTAGAAAGATCTTACACGGGAACTTGTTGGTTGGTGACGCATTAACAATAGGCACACTAGACTTCAGACCCTACCTGGCCATAAGTATTACTCGATTGGAGAGCTAGATGATCACAATGATCGAGCTGGTGGTGTCAGGAGAGGTCAAAATGATGGCCGTTGCATGCAAAGACATGTAGCATGGGAGTGGGATGCATGCGGAACACGAACTAAACTGTCAAAGGAATTGTTGTCAGCGCCATTGATCTTCCATGAGCAGTGGTGCCTTGTGGAGGGCTAAGTGACGGGGTGCAACACTGATGAGGACATCACTCTATCGGATACAACCAAAGCTCCTCCGCTGTATATGCATGGTCCAATCACTAGAAATTATGCACGAGAATTTAATTTACGGGTGAGCTCGTTCCTAATGCTTTGTATGCATGATTTTAAGAATAAAATGATACCTAATGATTTAATTATTGTTTAAAACCATGGTGATGATGACGAGATAGCTTGAGAGGAGCTTGGAGGCGTGGAGGGACCAGCAAGGGCGTCCATGTCAAGTTCGAGGCCCAATCCAAGTCGACTTCGAGTCCGTTTCGGAGTCCAGGAGCAGTCTGCACTAAAACGGTGGCCCAGGTCGCATACGGGCTCGGTTTTGGACGTTCTTCATATGCATGGAAAGATAATTTGATAACCTTTCCAATGGCGCCGGTCTCATGTCAAAATTCGTCCGGAGTCATCGGGAATCGTCGAAACAAGTTGACGTCCAGAATCTGTTCCGGTGCTGCGCCACCGTAATTTGGCCTTTGGGCTTTGTATCGTGTTGGAGCCCATTAGTGGCGCGTCCAGGGGGTCTTGCACGCCCCTAAGGTCTATATCTACAGTAGCCGCCGTCCAAGTTAGGGTTGGGTTTTGCTTAGATTATTCTGTCAAGAACAGTTTCGCCGTTCATCGGTTTGTGAGACCCCAACTTGTGAGTTTTATCATATATCTGCAATTTGGTTGCATTCTTTCTTGTTCTTGCTTGTGTTCTTCGATTCGCAGGCAAGGATTAGCCTTCTCGGCGAGGT
The DNA here is from genome assembly GCA_012490785.1 of Eragrostis nindensis. Lineage (NCBI taxonomy): Eukaryota > Viridiplantae > Streptophyta > Magnoliopsida > Poales > Poaceae > Eragrostis > Eragrostis nindensis. The sequence continues at coordinate 162,074 of JAAXCT010001062.1, read as the reverse complement.
CGATCGTGCAATATCGGTCGATAACCAGAGGAGAAGTGGTGCTGCGATTGCAGGGTTCGGAACGTGTTGTTCGGAAGCCGGATCGATTTGTGTCAATTCTCCGCCAAATCGTTGTTTACATTTCTCAGGAACCGGTCGCCGTCTGCTGGCGTTGCTGCTGTCGAGCAGTCCACGCGCACGGCTGTTGTGTTGATGCGGCTTTTAGCTTGTCGACATGAGGCGGGGGCGGCGTTCAACGGAGCAGCCATCGTTCCACCGAGCGATCCGATCTACTTTCTCTCTCTACTCGCCTTGCCTTTCACTCGAATTGGTCCGCCATGGCCGCGGCGAACTTTCCACCCACAGACGACCCTGCAGCAAGCTCTAAATAATCGGCCATATGGCGGTGAGATCCCGACGACCTGAGGGCGGGCTCGAATTCTCGACTTGATCCTCCATGGCGGCGGCAAGATCAGTCGGCTCGGCATCGGCACATAGCGACAACGACGAAGACGGGGGACATTCTCATCGGGTTCTGCCTAAACGGCTTGATGCGATGGCCTCGTTCGCGTTGCTAGCGAGCCTCGCCGCTGCACGTGAGAAAAACCGGGGGAGGATGAGAAATTGTGGTGTCGATAGTTGCCGGGAAGATCCTGTCCTACTTGTCAGAAACCATCGCTACGCTGCCTGGCATCTGGAGCTAGAGCGACGCGGTACAGCGGATCATGAGTAGGCAGATCGAGGAGCAGTGCTTCTTGCGAGGCTGCTCATCTTTCGAATTTGTTACCAGAGTTAACCAACCTATTTCTATATTTCGGATTTGTTGCTGATTTCAACAGCGATTTGGTACACGCATACTCCAACCCAAACCAAACACCACTGTCAGGTGGGCTCAATTTCAGGAATACGAACTCTTTATCATTTTCAGGATCATTATCTAAAAGAATCATTTTCAGGAACTATTTTGGTTTTTTTTTTCAGGAACTATTTTGGCTTTTTTAGAAAAGGAACAACGAACTGAGCCAAATGAGACAAGGAGGCTAGAATCCGAAAGGAAAAGCGCTAATATCGCTGTTAGTTCAAAAGGGGAACTCATGTGATGAATTAGACATCCTTTTGTCATGTATAAGATGGAATTATATATAGGCACTTTTTGTTACGTAAGATGGAACTATGCGCCTCGATCAGGTATTAACCATGTAGAAAAAAATCAGATGACAACACATCCTGGTTAATAGTTAGTTTACAATTGGGACCCAAGAGGGCGGTCCAAGTTTTATTGCATATACTACCTCCGTTTTTTTTCTTTGTCGTTCAGACAAGCAAAGCTAGTTCAATTTGAACTAGCAAAAGCTGTCCTAACGACATCATATAAAAAACGGAGGGAGTATGTAGTTTCATGCACTAACAGGCTATATATATAGACCACGCTTACAGAAAAGATCTGGGTAAAGAAGCAATCAGTTGGGACTAGATGAGGAAGTAAACCAGTCCCTGTCATATATGGTCACTTGGTCAGCTCTAGCTTGTATGGGAGTAGGAGGTTTCCGGAAATCTAGCAGACCAGGTTTACTGAAGTTCCTTGCAGGGATGAATCCTGAATGCTGATTGATTCGTCGTCTCCTTCCAAATACGCCCATGCTGATAAGCCTTAACACATGCTCGTCGAGCTGTAGAGCGATGATGAGCTTCGCCAACACGCATTGTGGCTGATGTCGAGAGGCGCAAGGTTATTGTCCCAGTCGCCATGTGGCGCTCGATCCTGACCGGCGTCGCCACTGACCAAGACGCTGTCCGGCCACTGCACACAGCACAGTTACCTCCGTTCTTTCAGTTTCTCATCGAGGCATGCAGGAGCATTCAGGGTCGTGTGCTAGTCTTAAGGAATTCTGCTTATTGGTTAGCGACATTGCACATCTTACGAATGTGGGGTGTTTATCATCCGGATTATTAAGTCGTTATATATAGTATATCCGAGTGTATGCCTGCTCAATTAAAAAAATATTTATGTATTTGTTCTCTGACGCTCTAGTATAGAAGAGAGTGGGGAGGACGAGCATATCAAGGGGTATCACTATTTTCAATCCATCCATTTAATTCAAACAATTTTCATCTTCAGTGAGTAATTTTGTGAGGACAGACAGAGCAGTGCTGTTCGAGAATAATCTCGTCTGTGGAACAGAGCATCCACGTTTTCCTTGGTAGTGGGTGCAGTAACTGAGCAACTACTTTCCGTTACTTCCAGATCGTGGATGAAGTCTTGATGGGAATTTTCTTTGGTAGCTAGATGAGGTAAATATTGTGTGCACAGTGTTAATTGCAGCTCGGATCCCTATTATTTGACATCCATGTTCCGGGCCATATATATAGCATCAAGTACGCTTTTGAATTACACGAATAAAGAGGAAGAGGAGACCGACATTGCTCACAAGTAGTACCGGTTGCATGAATTGCATCGAGAACAAAGAGCTTTTCAGTGGGCCGGGATTGGGAGAGCAATGCTAATAAGCTTCACTCACTACATCCATGCCATCGTCCATGGATTGGGAGGTGATGGGAACCGCTTGCTATGAGAGAGTGCCAAAAGGTTTGGCACTAGAGCCAGCAATTTTTGTGCCACCTCACGAGACAGTCACTAAAGATTGCTTTCATTCTCAGACTTTTGACACATTGTTCAAACAAATATGAGCCCAGGCACTACTCAGGCACTACCCAACCGGAGCATGCGTAGCATGAGAAAGCAATGTCATGTTTAATGCCACGAGCTTGGGAACTAAGCGAGACTATTGCTTGCGCAAGAGCTAGATAAAGCTCAATCCTCTCTCCTATCTTTTCAACCTCAGACTGTCCGCGCTCGTCGTACTCTATTTCCATCCTCTAAAAGGAATATTTCAATCTGGTCATCGAAATTCTTTCCTCTATATCCAGTTTTCCCGCACCCATCATCCTCTATATCTCATACTCTGTATTAACTACCCTATATTTTATTCAACCATCTCCAACTACCATCTCTTCTTTCCTCATTATTTTTATCTATTTTCTTCTCTCTCTCCACGTGGCGTGCAGCTGCTGCTTCTACCGCGTTTAGCGAACGTCCGCGGCGTACGCTGGATTTGGCGCTCGGCGGGCCGTCCGCTTCGGTTGCGTCCCGGATAGCGTCGCCCGGTGCAGCTGATTTTTACGCTATCGCGTACCGCAGCGCGCGATGGCGTACGCCGGTGCGGTCAGTCTCAGCAAATGAGTGACATGGATCCTTTAGAGTAAGCTGAAATGGCACCATTGGACACGCTCTGAGAGTCCATAGGTTGAGTGGCGACTGGCGAGCATGTCAGATTTTGGAATCTGTGTTGGTGGATGGTCCTGGATCCTAGCGCCCAAAAGGTGGAGTTGGAGCTCACATCCAAATGTCAGCGGCTACGGTTACAAAGAGCGATCAAGAAACATGCCTAAATAGCCAATATTTTCACGTACGAAGGAATTTTTAGACTAATCTAACTTACACTGATATAAGCTTCGCCCCTGCTAGTACAACGAGGAGTAGGGACCAAGGTAGGAAAGCCAAGGCTAATTTCCTAATTCCTAAAGTGACCCTCAGGTTAGGAAATTAGCGATGTCAGCTGACATATTAGGGAGCTCAGCAGAAGTTGATTATATGTTTCAAAATATCTTATGCTAGTCAAGTTAGTAATGAAGATGTGAATGTCATGTGTTTACTTGGCAGGTTAAATCATCTTGCAATTGTCATTTGCGTATTAGTAGTCAGTGCTTGATTTGCATGGAATTAATAATTCAATTATCACAATCATTATTGTAATATACTTTTGTTGGCTTGTCTGGTATAATTTAAGAGACTAAATAGGAAAACAATGCATTGTGACGTTCACATCATATTCACTTATATGCAAGTATCTACATATTTTTGGCCAACGCAAAATTAGAATGATTTATTTTATCTTTACCTTGATATTTTGTACTATATATAGACCCTCATCTTTGTCATTCTATCTCTGTCATTACATCAACCACTAGTAAATAGGTCCAGCCGTTTGATATAGATCAACTTGGTTGTGAAGAACTGAAATCATGCTCAACATGATTGTATATGCTACCCATAAATAGCTAGTTTCTGCTCGTATGGTGTAACCAACGTATGGAGTACTATACATTGTCAAACTGAAAAGGAAGGGACAAAAGTTACAGCAAAAGATAATAACATATTCACTACAAATCTTAGGAGAATATAAATATACGAGAGCTAATCAGTCTCACTCCCCAGCTTGATGCAAAATGGAAAACGGAATTCTTGCAAGTGAACTCATTGCGAAACTGACCCTAGTTTTGGATTGCTATTAAAGTCACATGTTATCTTAATTAGTTAACCCTAGAGTTTTCATGTCTTTATCGATATAAAGAAAATTTTTATATTTGGATTGTTTGTGTTTGAGTTACAGTACGTATTACCTTGTGTGTGAAAGACGGACTTTTTTAATCAAAGATAGACTTACTATGAAACTGTAAACCTATCTAAAACCAACCAATGATCGCAAAGTGTAGTTTCTTTATGATCTTCCTGCCACTTTCTAATCCTCCATACCTTTCTTTCTTGAGGAAAAAAAAAAGAGCCAATTAAACTATGAAGAAATCCAATAGTAAGGCAAAGGAAAAGCATCTCTAAAGCCGTTAAAGCATTAAACGTAGAATATGTCATTTTTCTTCCAACCAGTAATAACATTATATGTTGTTGGTATAACAAATTTTGACAACAAACCAAATATATCTCCATGGAGCGGAAGGCGCACTAAGTGAATGCAGCCTATAAAAGTCACACCCGAGAGAGAGAGAGAGAGAGAGAGAGAGAGAGAGAGAGAGAGAGAGATTAATTTGATATTTTGAACTACGGGCCATCTTCAGTCTTCTAGTAGCAACAACCACACAGAGAGAGAGAGAGAGAGAGATTTGATATTTCAAACCACGGGCCATCTTCGGTCTTCTAGTAGCAACAACCACAAGATGAAGTGATACTGGCCGGCAGACTAGTAGCAGCTCATATGGAAGGAACAATCTCATTATTATCTAAAAAAAGTAGTGTAAAGATCTGACCGGTTGGTGAAGCAGTAATCAACATCACAACTGCTAAACTTGACCGGAGACTGTTGGTGAAGTTGAAATGGCATCGGCGGGCGGAGGTTTCTTGGGAAACCAGCTGCGGTGTTGAGCTGGGAGTGGGATGCACGGGGAACGTTAGCTGAAGATCACTTGACACTGGGTTCCGCACCACTTGGTGCACAAGGAACTCCAGCAGCACAGCACCTCTCAGTTCATGGCCAATCCCCAGCGACAGGAGGTTGTGCTCTGTGGTATCGGCAACTAGCCGCACAGGGCGGATGGCTATGGTAGGTGCTGTCTGCGCACGCTGCAGGAGCTCCTTGTAAGCATCCGGCTGCGCACACCACAGGTGACAGCATTAGACGGGCTCAGGAACTGACCCTGGATGCTTGTCTCATATGCCACGATCAGCTTCTCCTATAATGCAAAGGCAGAGCACCTGCTGTTTCCTTTCAAAAAAAAAAAAAATATATGCCACGATCGGTTCCTAAGGTTTGGCTGTGTCATGAGCAAGCATGTGCGACCGGATACAGTGTTTCATTTCTACTCCTTTCTTGCCCTGTATTATGATGAAGTCGTTTCATGTTAGACAAGGGTCTCAATTCTAACTCTGCAATGACAACAGAAACTACCAATCCAGTGGCGTTAGGTGTACTGCTGGTTTTCTAAGATTCTAAAATGATGACGAAGTGAATTACATAAGTGCGTAAACTTCTTACTGTTGCCAGCTGGAGTAAAACAGTTGGGGAAGTTACAAGTTTATTACTGTTGCCCAGTGTTTCTCATTGAGTACACTGGTGTTTCTTCATGGAGATTGTGATACTAATGTTTTGGAGTATATGGACGACAAGGAATGATTGGATTTTTGAACAAATTGATCCCACAGTGGATAATTGTGTTAGGAAGTTCTTCAGTGAGCTCAAGATGCTGGTTCATCGAGCCAAACCAAGGAATATTCAGCCGTTACAAGAATGGATTCAGTTATGGGAATGACGTTCCTTAGTTCTGTAGATTTCTGGATTTTCTTCTTTTTATCTTTTATTGGCCACATTGGTCTGTATTTTTTTCCTTTTGTACTTGGTTTTTCTCCTTTAATTAAATAACATGCTGTAGGGGCTTGCCCCTCCAGTTTGCTTCCAAAAAAAAAAAAAGTACACTGGTTTTCTAAGATTCTAAAATGATGGAAGGCCTTTCAGTGCTCAACGATGGAAACTTGTGGAGTTGAAACGTGAGCAGTAACACGAACGCAACAAGCTGTAGAGTGTAGTTGCTTAATTAGTCATGGGTGATGTACCGCCAGTAAGCAGTACAATGCAAGGAAAACTATGTACCACTATCAGTACGAAACCACATAAATAGAGCTCATGTGCATTCGTCTGTGGGACTACCTGAGAGCTGTTAGCGTTTGATTAGTAAAGAGTATAGTCAGCAAGCAGCATATATGTATGTTCGAAGCCAGGGCTCCCAAGATCAGGCAAGAAGTCAGGCAGGCCTCCTCCAACCAAATATATCAGATACAGGTCTCGGGTCACGGCCCTACCGGGCAGACAGAATAAATTATGATCGGGACTTTTCATTAAAAAAAAATATGATCGGCGCTTCAACCTACTAATTGCACCTTCTGTAAAGTCCACGAACATGGCTTCTATAGCTCGCTAACCAATAAATACTCCCATGGATCGAGAATATATACCTTTTCGACAACGAGAAAATTATGGAACTCTAGTTGCTAGTAGCCTGGCCAGCACTGGCTATATATCACAGCTAGGAGCTTGTCTGACTTCTTGCTTAGAAATCCAAACGGCTGTTGTTACATGGCAATATGTTACTTGGAGCGGGAGGCATAGGGAACAAGCTGAATTGTCGCATGCTGAGGTCTAGGCATCACTGCGGTTGTGTCGACAACCATGGCGACCGGAGCGCCCACGGATCATATGCCAGTCGCCAGCAACGGGAGGCGGCACGAAGGTAACGCCGAGGTCCTCGTGAATTCCCGGAGGAGCTGTCCACCCAATCAATGAAAAGGAGCACGTGCTGCAAAGGAGAAACAGCAGCGCCGTTCATTTCATGGCCACGCGAGCAGACTCCACCTGCAGTTCCATGGACAGCTGGAGCCATATGTGACTCACTGACTAGCTTAAGACTCATGCGTGACCTCTGGACTGGAACGAGCACCATCCTGCGCGCATGGCCGCTCGCAGTGCGGTGAGATGAACCCAGTAGTCGTCCCGTTGATATCATGAATGACACCGGTCGCAGCCCAAAACCATCAAGTTTCCGCTTCCACTGTAATTAAGGTATTGCCGTCTACAATATTAGGAGTAGAAAAACAATAATGCACACGTCAGTGCATGATGTGGCATTTTCCTCCCTAGAGCCTTTCACTAGCAGGTACAGCGCTACATATTAATTACTACGAGCTAGCAAGAAAATACTCATGTACTCCGATAGTAAGCAAACTTTAAACGATAGCAGATCATACACAGACTAGTTACTGGTTGGTGAAGCATTAAGAATAGTTACGCTGGACTTCAGCACCAAGCTGGCCATATAAGTATTTGATCGGTGAGATACAAGATCAGAAGGAGCTGATGATGGGGAGGTCAAAATGGTGGCCGTTGCATGCAAAGACGTGTAGCCTAGGAGTGGGATGTGTCGTACCCCATTTCTGGAGCACTAGCGCTTACCGTATCAGTCCCTGGATCAGACGCTGATACGACGCTTACACAGAATGACATCACAGTCTCATACCCTTTTATAATATTACCAAGTCTCATACAAGCCATTTTATTATACAAAAGGTCTTACAACAAAGGCCAGCGACCTGACCACAAGAAGAGACAACACACTGACTAGCTGCTACAGCAGCAGCACTAGACTACTACTCCAACGGAAGACGGAACGGCACCACTCCAACAGGCAGACTTGCGTGCAGGCTGAACCCTAATCTTCATCTTCAACAGCTTCAAACTCTGGCTCACCTTCTGAATGATTGAAGTAAGAGTGAGTACTTAAGGTACTCAGCAAGCCTAACACGAGGGGTAATTTATGCAAGGGAGTTCATCAAGGGATAGGCTTGTGGTTTATATCAACGAGGCAAGAAAGCCAAGTTTATGCATGGTTGTTTTGAAATCAAAGCAGTTCGCAATCTAATCAAGTATCTGTAGAGATTAGTGGGGTTGGGCGGCCCTGGGGGAGTTACTGTCCATTCCGCCAGTGCCTCAAGTTTTATCACTAGCCGACAACCAGCACACGGCTCCAAACCGGTGTATTCCGAAAACACGCCAAGGATAACTCACACAGAAAAGTCTAATCGAGTGTGGTCTTTGCTTTCGCGTTGTCCAATATCGTGGAACACGGCTTTCCAGAAAGATTCATAACCTCGGCCGAGGGTGCACAAATTTCCCCACAAGGTAGATCAGTCCTCCACCGGTTTCCCGGCTTAGAACTTTGCTACTAAAGGTCCCGTACCTACCAGTATCTCCACGGCATCCACCCACGGGCCAAACCAGGGGTCCATGAAAGCATGGCTCCAAAAAGAGTCTCCGACCGGACCTCGAAACCGCACTGGCCCGAGTCTTCTCCTGGTCCCCGTATACTCCGCAAACCGGGTGGGTACCGAGATTAACCGTAGGGTGTGGTTCCAATCTCCATCCCATACTGGACTTGTGGCTGTGCGTATAGTGCTAGGCAAAGGCGGCACAAGAACCGGTCCTTATACGACCGAAGCAGGCACTCCAAAAGCTATCCTCATAGCGTCCCAGAGATATCCTCCCCACTGAGGACTCATAAATTCTGACATCTTGGTCTGCGGACCGAGGGCATGGTACAAAAGTCCGTGAGCAATTAATTCCATCATACGTGTCTGATTGTCTATCACTGCCACAAGGTTGATGACAGATGGGTCTGGCAGGTGTCCACCTCGTCTACCTCTGCCACGGTTCTGCCGTCTTCCACCTCTGTTCTGGTTAATACTGCTGCTTCCAACTTCACCTTGTTCTTCCTGCTGATGCTGGCTTACTTCTTCTTCTTGTTGCTGTTGATAATTATTATCATTATTGCTGCCTCTGCCTCTACCTGCATTTCTGCCACGCTGGTTAACTGTTCTGCCTCTACCACGACCATGACCTGCATTCGGGGCTTCATTCTGGGCATCATTTTGAGCCTCATGTGCACGGTGTTGACGTTGTTGTATTCTGGCAGATCTTTTGGGAGGCATCTGCTTGTCGGGATAAGGAGAGATGAGAAGGGATTTACGGGAAATCTAGAGCTACGAGCAGAACAAGATAATGGAAAAGAATTTCCGAATATCTTGCGCACACTCAAACAAGAAGAACCAGCATCAATACAACATTACAGCAAACATAGCATTAGTACAGGGCTCGATCACACATATTCAAGTCCTTCTATATAGAAGGACTCGACGGATAAACCTAAACAAGAGGACTCGACAGCAAGGTGCCACTAAATACAACGGCACTCCACAGTCTAGCTTGAGAGCCGCTGTTGCTTGATGCTGACAGGCCTTCTGATGACTTGTCTTCTGCAGATTCTGGGTTTGACGGGAGACTCTTGTACTTTTGGACTTGTAGTTGTCGGGACTGGAGAGATCAGATCTCTTTGCTGAGGGCTTCCCAACGGGTGCGACCTTTTGGAAGGAGGGATTTTCCAAAATGGAAGCGAAGTAAATAGAAAAGTTTTACAAATAGTTTTTAGGTATAAAGTATCACTCATTCTCACTCGATCCAACCTAGAGTTCAACCTACGGGCAAGTATGTCTCTGATACCACTCTGTCGTACCCCATTTCTGGAGCACTAGCGCTTACCGTATCAGTCCCTGGATCAGATGCTGATACGACGCTTACACAGAATGACATCACAGTCTCATACCCTTTTATAATATTACCAAGTCTTATACAAGCCCTTTTATTATACAAAAGGTCTTACAACAAAGGCCAGCGGCCTGACCACAAGAACAGACAACACACTGACTAGCTGCTACAGCAGCAGCACTAGACTACTACTCCAACGGAAGACGGAACGGCACCACTCCAACAGGCAGACTTGCGTGCAGGCTGAACCCTAATCTTCATCTTCAACAGCTTCAAACTCTGGCTCACCTTCTGAATGATTGAAGCAAGAGTGAGTACTTAAGGTACTCAGCAAGCCTAACACGAGGGGTAATTTATGCAAAGGAGTTCATCAAGGGATAGGCTTGTGGTTTATATCAACGAGGCAAGAAAGCCAAGTTTATGCATGGTTGTTTTGAAATCAAAGCAGTTCGCAATCTAATCAAGTATCTGTATAGATTAGTGGAATTGGGCGGCCCTGGGGGAGTTACTGTCCATCCCGCCAGTGCCTCAAGTTTTATCACTGGCCGACAACCAGCACACGGCTCCAAACCGGTGTATTCCGAAAACACGCCAAGGATAACTCACACAGAAAAGTCTAATCGAGTGTGGTCTTTGCTTTTGCGTTGTCCAATACCGTGGAACACGGCTTTCCAGAAAGATTCATAACCTCGGCCGAGGGTGCACAAATTTCCCCACAAGGTAGATCAGTCCTCCACCGGTTTCCCGGCTTGAACTTTGCTACTAAAGGTCCCGTACCTACCAGTATCTCCACGGCATCCACCCACGGGCCAAACCAGGGGTCCATGAAAGCATGGCTCCAAAAAGAGTCTCCGACCGGACCTCGAAACCGCACTGGCCCGAGTCTTCTCCTGGTCCCCGTATACTCCGCAAACCGGGTGGGTACCGAGATCAACCGTAGGGTGTGGGTCCAATCTCCATCCCATACTGGACTTATGGCTGTGCGTATAGTGCTAGGCAAAGGCGGGACAAGAACCGGTCCTTGTACGACCGAAGCAGGCACTCCAAAAGCTATCCTCCCCGAGGCATAGCGTCCCAGAGATATCCTCCCCACTGAGGACTACCTCGCCTGCTCCCGCCAAAACATTCCCCCACTATGGGTTGCACTTATCATTAATCCCACCATTTCACATTTACACACACCACCAAGACTCACGCATTTTACACGAAAATCATGTGAGCAGGATTAATTAAACACTTATGGTGAAAGTCCTAAGCGGCAAAGCAATCCAACATATCATTAAGGAGTTTAATGACGTTGGTTCCTAGGGTTAACAAGGGATCAGGATATATTCAAGTCAAGGCATGGCTAACATTTATTGCATAGGACCTTCTAGCATTTAAATCCATTTAAATACCATGCACATTTATTTGTAAACAGCTTTAAATAGGATGTTTTGCAAACATAGGATCAATATGATCAAAGGGAGTTAGACTTGCCTTCACAAAAGTCTTCTTCTTCTAAGTCCTCGTATTCCAAATCCTCGTGCTCTTCTTTCAAGACTTGATTATCTAGCGATAAAAGAAAATAAATCTACCGCTCAAGCAATCAAGCAATAAATCAAATAAAACCAAGTAGAGATCAAGGTTAGATTGGATCTGGTGGCAATGAATAGAGGATGATTTTAGATGAATTTTGGCGAAAGAATCGCCAAAATCAAAGTTGAAACGGAGGAGATATCGATTATTCACTTTTTGGGAAAGGAAATTAATCAGGATTAAGCCAACTTAATAAGGCATTGCCATAATCCTAATTAATCTGGAGTGATCAAGGGTTGGAAAATGATTAGAAAGGAATATAGGATTTTTGGAAATTTTCTGAGATTTTTCTGATATTGGAAATTGCTCGGAATATAAATGTGTGTACACTAGCCGGGTGCACTTAGCATTTTCCTGAGATAAAGAGAGGCTGACAGATGGGTCCAGGGGATCTGAGGGCTTATAGAAAGGTTCCGAGGACTTTTTGGTAATACAGAAAGATTCGGGGGCCTATCTGTAATTTGGAAAGTTTAGGGGCCTCGGTGCAAAAGACAAGGGTCAAAGTGTAAGTACAGAAAAGTATAGGGACTTTTCTGTAAAAAGATAGGACCAAAATAGAATTACTGAAAAGGTTAGGGGCTTATCTGCAAAATGACAGGGCCTGGGATTTTATGGAATTTCCTGATTTATTTTCTTATTGGAAATGGCATAGACGAGGTCCACGGCCTGTGGACCGGGCTCATGGGCTGGGTCCACGGGCCATGGTGGACCGATCGGAATCTGGGGCGTTGGATGGGAAATAGACGGTTGAGGGAGTGGGAGGGCGGCTGGTGGTGACTCGGCGCGGCGGCGCCTTTGCCGGAGCTCGCCGGAGTTGGCCGTTACGGCTCTCCGGTGGCCCAAAGTCGGCGCGGATGTGCTTGGGAGAAAGAGGAGATGATGGCGAGGGTAGGGGAGGGTGATGTCGTCGTGGAGAGGGATGGGAGCGGCGGCGTGAGCTCGCCGGACTTGGGCGGAGCGGCGGCACGCGAAGGGAATGGGGCGCGCGCGTGGGGGAAGGGAAAAGAGTGAGCTCGGGAGGGAGAGAAGAGAAGGGCGAGCTCACGTCGACACGTTTTGTGCTCGAGGATGGACTGGAGTTGGCACGCGACGAAGAGGAGCGGCGACGACCTAGGTTCGTCGTCGATCTCCTCACCTGAGGCGCGGCTGCGGGAAAAGGAGGCGATCCGGGGTGGCTCACAGCTCGGAGAAGCTTGGAGGAGGTTAGGGAGAGAGGGTCTCGCTCTCGAGGCGGCGAAGGAGCTCGCCGGAGAGGTTAGGGAGGGAGAGGGGGGGGGGGGGGGGGGGGGGGGGGGGAGAATGAGCGAAAGGGGAAGGGGCTCGGCCCTTTTTAAGGACGGCAATGGCGGTGGCGCGGCTGGATGTGACGGGCGCGCCAAGAATGGTGGAGGCGGTAGTGACAGTAGGGCGGTGCGGCGGCTGACGTCGGCGACGGTATGGGCGGCGGCGCGGTGATGCGACCGGTCGGGAGGAGGAGGACGGCGGTGGGGTCCACCCGTCAGTGTGAGAAGAGAAGGGAGCGGGTTGGGCTGCGCTGGGCCGGAGAAGAAGTTGGGCCGCGACGGGCTGGTGGGGGAAGTGAAGGAAAAGAGAAAAAGGAGGGGAAGGCTGGGCCGGCAAGAGAAAAAGGTAGAGGGCGGCCCAAGAAAGGAAAAGGATTTGGTATTTTCCGGAATTGAAAGGATTTGAATTTGAAGGAGATTCAAATTCGAACGAGGTTTTAAATCAAACAAACACTCAAAATAAAACAAGAAAAACTCAGAGATGTTCATGATGAGATTTTTGTGCAAGTTTCCAAAAAGAAAAGTTTTAAAATTGGGGTGGTTTGGCTAACTTAAACACGCACTTATTTTTTAATTTGTTTTAAAATTCGAAAATTCAAATTTTTAGTAGATTTCAAATGGTGGCAAAAACACGGGACGTGACAGGATGCATAGGGAATGCAAGCAAAACTTGCCAATGTAGTGTAGTCAGGATCACTGCAGTTCCATGAGCAGTGGAGGTTTGTTCTGCAGAGCTAAGTGATGAGCCGGGAAGCAACATTCCTAGGAACCGGTCGTTTTCGGTCCTTGCTGCTCAGGTCGAGCAGCATATGCACACTGCTCTACGTGTGTTCAGCTTCCTAGTCCTCCTAGTGAAAACTCACTACAGAAGAAGCGGTGGCTGCGTTCGACGGGGTAGCAGGGAATAGAGGACCCAGACTGTTGAGCCTTTAGCCTCTCTGTCGTCACTCGGTGCGTCGGACCTCGTTTAACGTTGAAGTTCCGCACGGTAGGGCATGGACGAACAAACCAGATAAAGCACCGCCACACGAGACTTAATTATCGATGAACAACATTTTCATCAGCTCATGATCATCATGTGAATTAATCATGCACAGTGGAATACCACCGATAGTTCAAAAGGTTAACTCGTCTGATGAATTAGACACGTATTATTTGTTATGTATGTATAAGATGGAACTGTACTTTTTTTTTTGTTATGTAAGATGGAACTGTAGTACTAGCAGGTAGCAACCATGCAAAAAAAAATTCAGATGGTAACACATCTTGGTTAATAGCTAGTGTACAATTACGTATAGAGATTTGCTAGTTCTCGGGTGACTGAGATTTCGTATATCTCTCAGTCAAATTTTTGGAACAATACAACATACTGCTAGAACAACAAAACTACACTGCTGGTACAATGAAATTGTACTGCTGGAACAATGAAATTGTACTGCTGGAACAATTAGTTTTTAGGTGGAATAATATCATTTTTCTAAAGAACTTTTTTTTTTCCATAAGTGAATGAAAAATTTGGGTGGTTAGAGACTGAGAGATTAGCAAAATCTCAGTCACCTGATAAGGAAACACCTCCTTAAGCATAAGACTAGGCCTTTTTGGGAGTCGCCCCGCTGTGTTCGCCATGTGTGAGGTGTGGGAGGTCCGGGGACGGGAAGCAGCAGGGACGGGAGTGACGGCAACAACTCCTGCATATGTGAGATTTTTTTTGGCCGGTGGTGAATTGGCAGGACCAGTGAAAATTGGCGCCAAACAATGTCTCGCGGGTGGGAGAAGTAGGACTCAGAGCCCCAATTTTTTCCCTGTTTTTAGCTACAAATGAGGGGAGCTTAGGGGGTAAGAAAAAGTTAGAAGTGGTTTTGGGATCCTGATAGAGATGATTTTTTTATTAAATGCTAATATTTTGATTTAAAGGAGGTTTATAGGGCTCTCCGAAGATGCTCTTAAATCAAATATATAATCTTATACAGTCAATACTTGCGAGCACAGGGGCGCACTCCCCAAGGTGACGTGGGTAGTCTAATAGTCATCCAATCATCGATGCAATGGCTCAATTCTTACAGCAGATGATTTGCCCTAATAAAATCATAAAATATGACATATTAGTATGTCAAATCATGATTTGATACATTGATTTTTCCTGTGAACGGCTGATTTGGCAATCTTCATGGTCCAATCATGAATTCGAACCGTGCATTTCTTATTAAAAGTTATATTAGGGTGGGCAAGTAAATTAATTAGAGAAGGAAGTACAAGAAAGAAAGATAAAAGTTTATGAGATGATCTAGCTAGGTTTTTGCCTCGATGTTTTTGAGTTTTTACGTAGCACGTGCAATCAAGTAATCTTAGCGTGTTGCACAGACGCAGAACGCAAGTGCATCAACTCTGCTAGATCCACGCACGCAGACACCTAGCAGAAAAAAATAATTATGTCCACAAAGCTACTAGCAGTGTAATGAACATTTCAGATGATGTTTTGAATCCGCTGGTGTATCTTGGGTTGTCGTAGTGGGGTCGTTATTGCAATATTTATGTTGGGTGCACATGCGAGAGCCAAGAGGACAATCCGAATTTTTTTTTTTTTACTAACTGCAGCGATGCCAACGTCACTGGATGCAAGAACGGGGACTGAATGGTAGCACACGCCGCGAGGGACGTCCTAGTCAGGAGTGCAACACGGCGACGGGGACAGTACCCTTGTGTCCCTCTCGACCAGCAAATTTCTTTGTTGGCACTTGGCAGAGATCGTCGTCGCCCTGCACCTCGACAAGCAGATGCTCAGGCCTATTAGTACGAGCATATTCTGGAGGCGCCGACGAATCCATAAGGCTATCTGCACCATCTCCACTCCCTCAAGATTGTTGAGCAAAATTTCCTAGAACCTCCTACTCCCATATAAGCTAGAGCTGACCAAGTGACCATATATGCCAGGAACTGGTTTGCTTCGTTCTTCGTGTCTAGTCCCAGCTGTTTGTCACTACAACATAAACGCACTACAGCGGCGGACCAGGAAAACACGTAGCGGCGGTTTTCGTTTCTGGCCGCCGCTGTTGTGGATCGCGGGTCACAGTCGTGCAGAACCGCCGCTGCAAACAATTTGCAGCGGCGGATTGTAACTAAAACCGCCGCTACAAAAGTTTTTTTTGCGGCGGACGAAGTTTAGACCGCCGCTAGAAATTAGGATGTTTGTAGCGGCGGTTTCAGTTTCAAACCGCTGCTACAAAGTGTTTTTTAGCGGCGGCCTCTGTTTCGGTGCGCCGCTACAAACTCTTTTGTAGCGGCGCGCGGCTACCCGTCCGCCGCTAGAAACTGGTCGTTGACCGGGAACAGCGCCGCGGCTTGTCTTACTCGTCACGAGCGAACAGGCGCGGAACCTTCCGGACTCGCCTCGCGCTATAAGACAGGCGGCGCGGGCGTGGAGGAGCTTATCCACTCTCCTCTCCACCAGCTCGCCGCGCGCCGCCGTCACCTCTAGCTAGATCCCACGCGCGCGCTCCACCTGCTCGCCGCCGCCGCTAGATCCGGCCATGGAGTCCCGCCGCCGATGCGCCAAGGTCGACGCCACGGGCAACGGCCCCGTGGGGGAGCGCAACCGCCTTCCGGTGTCTCCTTGTCGGGCCGCCGGCGGATCCGCCAACGACGGACGCGCGCCGCGCTCCTCCAACGGCGCCGGCGGCGGATTCTGCAACGAGGGACGCGCGCCGCGCTCCCGCAACGGCGGCGACGGCGGAGCCTTCGTCTTCGACCGTCCGCCCACTGACCTGGCCGCCCTTCGCGTGCGTGTCCGCGGTGACCCCGGCGGCAAGGTGAGGTACATTTGCCCCATTTGCGCCGGCGTCGAGACCGACACCTTGGCGCGATGATGGTGCACGTTCTGCAGATGCGCAGCGGCGAGGACGTGCACGAGGTTGGGGCCAACCTCCACCACCACCTTGCTCGCAACCAGGGTTGGGATTAGGTGCGCGCGGCGACGACCGCGCGACATGGAGGAAGAAGCCGCCGACGACCGCGCGCGACATGGTGGCCATTTTGGAGGGAGACGGTTGTGCCTTCGCGCGCCGACCATTTGCTTAGTTAGTTAGGTCCTATTTAACTCCCGCGCGATTTGGTGGACATTTTGGGAGCAAGGCCGTTGTCCCACCGCGCGCTGACCATTAGTATTTGTTTAGGTTATGTTAACTTGTCGTTGTCCCTATGTTTGGATGGTTGATTAGTTAGTTAGTTAGTAGTTGTGCAAGTTGGCTTCTTCCTCCGCTATTAAAATGTAAAGTGCAAGTGGCTTTGCCACTGCACAATTATAAAAAAAAAATTTTAAGCATTTGTAGCGGCGGCTCAATTACCAACCGCCGCTAAAAAGTGTTTTTAGCGGCGGCTTACATGTGAGCCGCCGCTAAAAATACTTTGTAGCGGCGGTTTTTCGTAACGGAACGCCGCTAAAAACTCTTTGTAGCGGCGGTTTTTCGTAACGGACCGCCGCTAATAAGCGAGGGAGTATATAATGCCCTCGGGCTGCTCACTGCCTCGCTCGGATTGTGGCGGCCCGCATTTTGCTAAATTTCCACCAAAACGAGGGGGGGGAGGTTTTGAATTCGTTTTTTTCGGATGAGATTGTAGATCCAGGTAAACCCAAGTGATTTCATGTGTTTATTTCGCATTTCGTTGTAAAATGTAGCTTAATTTTGAGATTGCAATTTTGGCGGGTTTCATGAAATTCGTCCACATTTCTTTCGGTTTGAGGTGTATTTGTGGATTGGGATTGTAGTTTAGGATTGTCTTCCACGTGTCTTTGCTTTACTTTCAAGTTTGAGTCAATTTGTTAATCACGTTCGGCCGGCTGTTTAACTAGAGTTTGCATGCTTCAATTAGGGAGAGGGAGAGAGGTGGTGAATGACATTTCGGTACAAACAGCAGGTACTCTATCCTGCTTATCTTGGTGCCATGAGTTTGTAGATTTTATATAAAGTTACTGCTCCTAGATCAGGAATGGTATGTCGCCATGCTACAAAATCGTTGCAGTTAAGACGATGGACATTAGGTTATTTATTTCTCAAATATGCATGATAACTCACTTCTTCCAACAAAATAATATACCTCGACAAGATTATTCATTTGCAGTGCATGGACCTGTTGAGGTGCCACTCTTTTCTTTTTTAGCAAGAGAAAGAAAAAAGAAAAAGGAGGTTCTGAAGGAAGAGATACTTCAAGAAAAGCTTTGCAGTTCTGTGTATAGTTGCTTTACATTTGGTTAACTAAATTAGTTGTCCACCTTGTACATATGAATCTTAAATTCTTAATTTGTGCTTTGTTCTTTATTGCTTATTGGTTTGGATTTGGTCCGAATATTTTGTTTTGTCCATCTGATGTTGAATGAATATTCGTTTGGTTTTACGAGCTGGAGTAGAGGGATTCTTTTTTTTTGTTTAGTAACAGTGTAGCACAACCTCAATTAAAACAAGGTAGAGGGTTATATGTTAATTGATATATATGTTAATTAGATCTAGCTATATATTGTTATTGTCATTTTTATGTTATATGCAAATTTGATATATATGTTAATATTTTCCCAATTATATCTTTTTTAATTAATAAATTCAACTGTAAAATGAAAGCTGCGAGATGGAACGAAGTTGGATGTACAACGTGCCAAGACCGGCGAGTGTTTTTCTCCTTCATCTCTCAACATTCATCGAAGCTGCCAAACAACATGCTAAGCGTGAAGGGACGGCTGATATATATTGTCCATGCATTGACTGCAAGAATCAGAGGCTTTGGACGGATACATCTGTGATCAATTCTCACGTGATTAAGAGAGGGTTCATGCCGGATTATACGACATGGACGAAACATGGTGAAATGGATGAGCCGTCAGATACGGATTACGTTGAAGTGGAGGACCCGATTGAGGTGGATGGATTGTCACCAGGGATTGACGTCAGCGGGTACGGAGTGGAGGCAGGAGGGGAAGACGATGGTCATGACAACGGTAACGATTTTGATGTCGAGGAAATGCTGCGTCATGTCGAACCTCAAGTGTTACTGGCTGGGACAGGAAAAGGACTTGACAACTTTGAGACACTAGAGAAAGCATCGAAGGACCTTCTTTACGAGGAATCAAAGGGATGTGAAAAGCAGTTTACTGTGTTGCGTAGTGTCCTCGAGCTCATGAAACTGAAGGCAAAGCACGGTTGGTCCGATGTTAGTTTCACAGAAGCGTTGCAACTGTTTGGAGATATGTTGCCGAAGGCAAATTCGCTTCCCAGGACAACCTACCTAGCAAAGAAGCTGATATCCCCGCTATCATTGGGCGTGCAAAAAATCCACGCTTGTCCGAATCATTGCATTTTGTATCGTAAAGAGTACGAAAATGCTGTGAGATGCCCGACGTGCAATCGCAGCCGTTACAAGAGGCATGATGACTACGATGATGACAACAATGACACTGCCGTTCGTAGGAAGAAGAATACAAAGAAGAAGCAAGCGGGACGGAAGAGGAAGAGGACTAAGGTCCTCGATGCTGATTATGACAGGAAGATTCCGGCTCTTGTTATGTGGAACAGGAAAAGAAGCTCGAAGAACAGGGGATACCTGCCCCATTTCCTGATGGTACAGAGCCCCGTGCAAAGTACTGGTGTTACGCTCGCTCGGACCTAACTGATGATGGGCAGCTTATTTGTAAGAACTCCGGAGTGGGAGAGGTCGTGCAGAACATAAAGGGTCCCATCCAGAAGGCAAAGGAGCTAGGTCTTTTTAAGCCAAGGTATCACAGGGACACGCTGACCAAGGCTCTACAAAAAGACGAGCATGGAGGCCGCATACGAGGTCTTACGTCATCGGGCACCTGGAAAGATGGTTTTTCGGATGCTTCCGATGCCTCCTCTGGTGGCTTGTACAAGAAGCATCACTTCTACAGGAAGGGCATTGCGGACACAGCTACCAATGAGTTTGCTTCACAATATGTTGACTTCGCAATTCAAAATCCCGAAATGACCGTTCCACCCCAACACCTTCTACCACATAAAGTAAATCTAGAGAGAGACATGGCCCTCATGCCAGCAAGAAATACCCCATCGACACAAGTTCAGGGGACACAAGGTCAAGGGAACACAGCTCAAAAGATCACTGAGAGCACTCCATGTGAGCTGTACATCCCATATGGCCATAAGGGGAAGAGATTGCTAGTCGCCAAAGGGATGGCACTTCCTGGTAACAACATACACACCGAATCTATTCCCGATGGCTGCGTGAGGGTAAGCGTGTCAGATATAGTGCCTGGACATGAGGACTACGATATCGAATTCCCAATTGTCAATGAGGTAGAAACTCTCCAGGATTCTCTCGGCAGTTTCATCTTGTGGAACCGAGAATATGTTGTGTGCAGCAACTCAATGCCAAGGATGTCTCCGACGTCCGGCCACGATTCACACCATGGTAGCCAAACTGTTGTGGCCAACGACAAGGATGGCGGGCATCCATCTCCTATTTCAGGGGCAGGTTCCGGAACCAAAACAATCGGTCTGGATGATGACTGGAGCCCTCTCAAAGAGGATGGAGTGCCCACCGTTCAAGATCGCTCCGAATCTGACAAAGGGGGCGAGGTTGCAAGTGGTAAGCCGCTGCCTAGTATCGCAGAAGCTGACAAAGCGGATGACGTTGCATTTGATAAGGCGCCCGTGAGTACCGCTGACGGTAACCAAGAACCCGAAGCGCAACCTCCCAACAAGTCCATGCAAGTTGAAAGAATACAATCCTCCACGGCTCAACACGTGCTCCAAAAGACACCAATTAATGAAGTGGGTGCAGAGGGTCAGCAAGTTGTCGCACAGAACGAGCCCCGCATTCTAGTGTCCTACGAGGATCTGCACAACGACGACTTTCCTCTATTTGAACTCGGCAAGCCTCTTTTACCATTTAAGAGGTTGAAAGACCTGCCGTGGGAGATGAACAAGTTGCATGACTGGTACATGGCGGCATCCAAAGAAGGAATCTCGTACGTCTCTTTGAAAGTTTCCCAGGACGTCTTCAACTGCGACCCTTTCGAACTTGTGTTATTCTTCCATGATTTTTATGACATGTTCCGGCACAACAAGGTCGACGTCACCTTCATAACCCTTTGGTGCATGTAAGTGGCTCCATCAATACCATTTTTTTGAATTCGTTATTCCTGTCCAACAAAATTGATGACAACCGCTATGTGTGTAGATTGAATAGTACTAAGCAAAAGCGCGAATATTATCACCAACCTGGAAAGCCGTGGAAGGTGGGTTACCTAAACCCATCCTTGGTTTCTCAAAGCACAATCAACCCACAAGTTGACAACAATATGGCGAACGCGAATAAGACTCCACAAGAGCTACAGCAGATCAAGCGGAATTTGACAAACGAAAAAAGGAGTGAGGTCGCGTCGTATATTCTTGATTGTTTCGTTAAGTGGCAAGATAGGTTAGCCATTATAGCCCCGTACAACTTGAAGTGAGTTCTTCTCTTGATTGTTTATTTCAATACTTTTCCCCAAGAGGGCCATACTAAATGAAGTACTAACGTGCCAAATCTTTGTCGTAGCGACCATTGGATTTGTTTCTTGCTATTCCCGAGAATTGGCTGGGCCATAGTGCTGGATAGTGCCTTCATCGACCCAGATAGGTACAAGGACATCGTTAGCGTCTTTAACTGGTAAGAAGCTATAAAATTATATTTTCAATTAATCGGCGCTAATATTTACTAACGACACTTGTTTGGCAACAGCGCTTACAAGCACTATGTGAAGGATGGAGGAACGTGCTTCACCAATCGGAAGACGAAGATGTTCTTTCGTAACAACTGGCCATGGGTAACAAATCTTTTATTGTCTAAATTGCATGCATCTCTTTGTATCATATATATACATTTATCCATCTGACGTGTATTAAATCTGACGTGTATTTGCCTATTTGCAGTGCAACAAGCAACCGCCTGGTAGTGTCCTTTGCGGATACTACACTTGCTGGTTTGCAAGAAGTACCTCAAAGTACTTGGACCGCGTCGTCGAACTATCTGAGAAGGAGAAGGACGATATTGTAAGTATTTCATGTTGCTTCACAATTTATATAAGAAAAATATTGATATATTAGGTGCTATGATGAGAAGCCACGTCTATGATTTCCACATTGATTTTACGCAAATGTATGTATTATCTGCAATTGATATGTCTCCTGGTTGCAGTCATTCATGGAGATTCAGAATAAATCATTTCTGTTTGTAGCATGAAGAAGGAACTAAAAAATAAAATAAAATAATGCAATGCCGAAGTCTTGATATGGATACTAATAAAGAATATAGTTTTGAAATGATGTGGTTGTGTTCTAACAATTTGGACTTACTTCATTCAAATAGAATTACAATTATTTCATTGAACCTATTAGCTGATTAGTAGGTTCCGAGGAAGTTCAGTTTCGCCGAACCTATTAGCTAATTAGGTCCTGTTTTGCTTAACAATTGGAGCTCCAATGCTGGTTGTACATGTATATAGATTTTGTGTATTTTTCTTCACACCATTCATGTCACAAATTGCCAATTCATGCTCACTTATCAAGTTAAACTACTGAATTCATCTTGTTGAATTTACTGCTTTTCCTCAACTTTGAAGCACATGGTATTTGTCATGAACCAAGTCTGACTGATGCCCTAAGAAAATTGACAAGCTTAAGAAAAAAGCAAAACAATGTGGCAAAACACATCGCTTTGCAGTAAATTTAGTGGCTTATGTTATCTTGATTTAGAGTTTAACTGCTGCCATTAGCCAATGTTAAATTTATGGTTGTTCCGTGGCAAAGCACGGGCATTGTACTAGTAGAACATATAGAAATTGCCAAAGACTTTATATATGATTATGTGCAAATAATACAACACTCTATGTCTTTGATTTTAAATTGGAATTATACACTTGTCTTACCCTTGTCTTACACAACTCCATTTTGTGTTGCAGAAGCAAAAGAGGCGGCAGAAGAGGCAGCAGAAGAGGCAGCAAGCAACACCTGGTCCTCTTAGTGACTATGCTCTCAATGCCATCGTCGCTAACATCAGTCGGTTCATTTTAAGAGAGGTTATTTGGCCTAAAGGTAAGTTTTTCAATAGTGCAGATGAGCTAGCCAGAAATCACCTACAACTTTGTTATTGGTGTGGCTCAAAGCAACCTTATGACCCACCCGATGAGAACGATAAAGTCCCTCTTCGTGAACTCGATGAAGATCTACCCCCGGTGGAATAACTGTTAGGCTAGTTCATTTGAAACAATGTATCTTTGACAATGTAATTGGTGGATGTAGTTGTCTATGTGTTGGATGTTGAACTTGTTGTCATGGTGATGTGATCAGATGTATGACATAAATGTTGAACTTGTTGAGAATGTTAACTGATCAGATTGTGCAATGTTTCATGTCATCTGTTATTTATGTGAATTCTGTACATGTTATTCGACTTTCTGATTTTTTATTTTTTTGTTCAAATCTTTTGTTGCGGCGGGTCGTTTTATTAGCCGCCGCTACAAATGATGTGTACGCCGCTAAAAACCATCTTTAGCGGCGGACTAGCTTCCACTCCGCCGCTAAAGATTTGTTAGTAGCGGCGCACTTTTTCCTAGCCGCCGCTAAAGATTCATCTTTAGCGGCGGATTGTAATTGAGTCCGCCGCTATAGATTATATTTCTAGCGGCGGTCTCCGTTTCAGGCCGCCGCTATAGAAGCATCTTTAGCGGCGTTTCTTCTGGGCCGCCTCTACAAACATGATTTGTAGCGGCACTTGCGTAGCGGCGGACCAGCATAACCGCCGCTATAGTGAGTTACGGTCCGCCGCTGTAGTGCGTTTGTGTTGTAGTGTGTTTCTTTACCAGGATCTTTTCACGCAAGCGCGGTGTATATATAGCATCTCTGGGTGATGATGTGCTGCTGCCGCTCCCGCTCCTATATATAGCCATTAAAAGAAAATTCACTCACTGCAGCGATGCCAACGTCACTGGATTTGGAGGTAACGACCACAAGATGAAGTAGTACTGGGCTACTGGTAGACTAGTGGCTGTGGCTCATATGGAACGATCTCATAATTGTCTAAAAATGCTGTGTAACGAACTGACCGGTTGGTGAACCCATAATCAACATCAAATTAAGCCGGTAAACTTGACCGGAGACGCCGCATACCTGCTCCATATAATAAGTTCTCGATGTACAAGATGGTCACGATCCGATGAAGAAGTTGAAATGGCATCGGCGGACGAGGTTCCGTGTAAGACCGTCAGTGTTGAGCTGGGAGTGGGATACACGGGGAACTAGAGCTGAAGATCACTGGCCACTGGGTTCTGCACCACTTGGTACACTTGGAAGTTCAGCGCAGCACCCGTCAGTCCATCGCTGATCTACATCGACAGGAGGCGGCGCTCGGTGTCGGTGGTACTGGCCACTATCCACACGAGGTGGATGAAAGAGCTATCTGCGCACGCTGCAGGAGCTGCAGAAAGACATATGGCTGCGCGCACCGCAGATGACAGGAAAGTGGCGCGGCTCACGAACTGACCCTGATCACCCAGGTGTGTGTCCAGATGCTTGTCTCATATGCCTCGATCCGTAAGGTCTAGGACATGGCGATGTCATGAAGGATCATGTTCTACCGGGAACACACTTTCATTCTACTACTTTCTTGCCCTGTATATTATATATGATCAAGCCGTTTCATGTTAAACAAGGGTCTCAGTTCTCACTCTGCAATGACGACAGAAACTACACATGCCAAAATTGACAACTTTTCCCCACAGTTTCTAACACGTAGCTGTCAGTTTGTAGTGAATTTGATTAGATATCCACGATAACTGTAGGGAATGTGTTGTAGGGAATTATGTTGTTGGCAAATTGTTAAAACTGTAGCCCATTCTCTAAAAATAGCAAGTTGGCCCGCGCAAATTGCGCGGGTACATCCGCTAACTTAGCTATTTTATATAATAAATTTTATCGTATTAGATAATGAGCATGTCAAAATTTTGTATCATACAAAAAGTTAATTGAGGAGCATGCATGTGGCTTCCCGCCTGCGAGAATACCCATTAGTCACATTCAAAATAAGCTATCAAAATACCAACATCGTGAGCGTGAAGTTTTATGTTGCATGCCTGGTTTTAGGTGTCTCTCAATCTCTCTAGACACCCAGAGCTCCAGGCATCTCACTCGACGCGGCAAGATCAATGCATATATCAGATGGGAATCGGGAGGTTAATTTGCCTGCAATCTTTCCTTGCATCGATGATTGATTGCGTAACCTTCATGCTTCATCCAGACTCGCTTCGCTCGGTAATGTAATCCTGATCACGTCCTCATGAAGCAATTTGATTTTTTCTTTGGAAGAATCGACCAACCTAGCTCATGGCTCACTTCCTCTGCTTATTGGCCCTTCGTTGCTGCATGCAGACTTCAGACGTGAGATTTGCACTCTCTGATGTCGACAGCCTGTAGCATTAGACACAAACCACGGCGGTAGGACACCGTTGGCGATGCGCCGTTCACCGCTGCACCGTTCACCGCTGTACCTGCTGCATGCCAATAGAAGACGACGATGGCCCCATGGCTAGCTTCCCGCGATGTCTCGATGCCTCGAACAACAGCTCTATGTCTAGCTGCCGGTCCTAACTGTCCCCATGTGACGATTGTGAGTCCAAATTTGGTCTGCCAACCATGCATGCGAACAGCCAGATGTTATGCCTGCGTGTAGAAGGATTCCTTTTCCTTCTCCAACAACGTGATGTGGGTTTCTTTATTTTTTTGTTCCGGATTGATGTATGGGTTCTTTCCTTTCCTAAACAAATCATATCTTTTTCCTTCCCTAAAAATGTGACGTGATTTTATTTTTTTACTTCCAATACTTAATCTTGGCCGTTCAATGTTCATAAAAATCCAACGGTTCATATCTTTGTTTTTTTTCTGATTAACGTGGTAATTTCGTGGCCTTGAGAGCGAACGTGGTGGCTTCTTTTTCTCTTCAAATACTAAGATAATAGATGTTAGCGTTTGAAACGTGAGAGCAGTTAGCGTTGATTAGTATAAAGAGCCTTGACAGCTGGCAGCATATATTGTTCGAAGCCGGCCAGGGCGATGTTTACGTGTGCCTGGGCTCCCACGATCAGGCAAAAAGTCAGGCAAGCCTCCAATCAAATTTATCAGGCACAAGTCTCGGGTCCCTTTATAGGCCAGACAGAAATAAATTATGATCGAGCTTCAACCAAACGAGTCCTAATTGTACCTTCGGCAAAGTCCAAGCAACGTGGCTTCTATAGCTCGCTCGCCAAAATAAATATAGCTTTTCGACAAGAAGAAGTTATATGAAACTATAGTTGCTTGTAGTCCGGCCAGTGGCTAGCGTAGGAGCTTGTCTGACTTCTTGCTTAAAGATCCAGACGGCTGGGTTACATGGCAATACATGCATGTTAGTTGGAGTGGGATGCATAGGGAACAAGCTGAGTTGACACACGCGGCGTCATCGGCGTCACTGCGGTTGTGTCAGTTGACACACGCAGCGTTATCGGCGTCACTGCGGTTGTGTCGACAACGATGGAGACCGGAGCGTCCACAGATTGTACGCCGGTCGCCAACAACGGGAGGCGGCACGAAGGTGTCCCAGCTGATGTCGTGAGGCCCCGGAGGAGCTGTCTGTTAGTTTGATCTCACAACGACTCCAACGAGTCGTTCCCCGTCTGATCCGCGCCCTGATCGGGGGCGCACAACCAACTCATGGTTGGTGGGCCCCTGTCGCGCTGCGCATATAAAAGGACTGGTGGGGGCCGGGGGCACGCACGCCAAGGTTCGCCGTGCCCACACTCCCCACCTACAACCCACCGATCTAGGGTTTGCGCAGAAGCGGCGGGAAGTCCGCGACCATGCCGCCACCTGATCGACAACACCCTCGGCGCCATGGCTGGCCCCTCGGCTGCTCCCAATCCGATGCCCGGCGGTAACTCCTCTCCCTCACTCCCTCTAGGTAGATCTCTCAAGGTTGAACATGATTATCTAGTAGAGGTTTACCCGCTGGATCTCTCACTAGAGTTTTAATTCTATCAATGGTATCTTGAGCCAGGCTAGTGTGTAGATCTAGTTCGGGGTAGAAAGTTTAAGATTGAAATGTTTTAGGGTTAAGTTTTTCTCATCCTAGATCTAGGGTTAGCATGGCGCCGGGACCCCATGAGCCGGCGCCATCATCACTCTTGCTTAGAGAGGAAGAAGGAGGTAGAGATCAAATAAAAGTTACAACTCCTACTAATCCCTAACCCTAACCCTAAACATACCTGTTGACCGGCGGCGAGTTCGACGCCAGGAAGTCGCCACCGCACCCTGCTCACGACTGCCGACGCGCGGGAAGATCACCGCCGCTCGTCGCCGACGAGCGCGCGGGCTAGTGGCACCGCCACAAGGCCGCTCGACTGCGGCGCGCTCACCCTCGGGTGGACGCGTGCGCCGGCGAGAGGGCTTGCGACGGCGCCAGCCCTCAGATCCGGCAGCGCGCACACGCCGGAGCACCGTCCGGCGCCACTCCGTCTCCCTCACTCGGTGAACGCGGCGGAGGAAGAGAAGGAAATGAGCTAGGGTTTCGGGGGAGTCCGGAATTTTCGCGTTTTATTAGATGGGCGACGAGCCGCAGCCGTCCATCGCGACGGACGGCCGAGATTGAGGCGGGGGTAAGAAAACCTCTCGCCGGGCCGGGCCGGCCCAGTTGCGGGCGCTTTCGCGCACGCGCGCGCGGTATGGGCCGCGCGATTTCGCGTTATGGGCCGGACTGAAGTTTGCACAGTAGCGCAGTTTTCTTTCAAGTTTTATCTTTTTTCAGAAGCAGTTTTGATTGAATTTTGAAGATTTTGATCTCTGGTGAAATTTGAACCAACGGGATAATTTTTCCAGAGAGTAGATAAATGTTTTATTGCTTCTGTACAGTATATTACTGCAAGTTATGCTACTATTTTCCGCTGCATGTTTAGTTTATCTCCCTTGTAAAATCGGAACCAACGGGAAAATTTTATTTGGGAGAGTAGCTTATTTAAAAGTTGATTATGATGTTGTTATTTTCTGACCAAAGTTGATGATAGCAGCATTGTACAGTTTTATTCATGAGTTTTATACATTTATTCTTTTTCTGCCCAATGGTGATGTAGAATTGATGTAGAAGAAATTTGTATGTTTTATTTTTGACCAACGTTAAATTGAGACATGCAAATTATTTTGTCCATTATTCCTCACCCTTTTATGGTTTTATTTCAGTTTATGACCCCATGGCATGTATCAAGTCCATTCCACCCCTTAACGGCAACAACTATGGGGCGTGGCGTGAGACCCTTGAGATGGCACTTGCGCTGTCCAACATTGATCGAGCTATCACTGATCCTTGCCCCATAGAACCTGCTGCCCCTGTGAGGGCAGAGAATGAGAGCGATGATGCTTTCAACACACGGGTGCGTGACCATGCGCCCGTGAGGATGAAGTATGATGGGGAGAAGATGATGTGGGATCAGTCAAACCGCAAGTGTTTGATGGTGATCAAGAGCTCCATTGTGGAGAGTATAAGTGGAGCAATCCCACCATGCACCACTGCAGTAGAGTACCTCCAGAAAGTGGAGAGCCAGTTCACTGGTTCTTCAAAGTCTTATGCATCCACTCTTATCAAGAGGTTAGTCAATGAGAGGTACACTGGTGGTGGTGTGAGAGAGCACATCTTGAAGATGAATAACTGGGCAGCTAAGCTTGCAACAATGGACATCCCTTTACCTCCTGATTTCATTGTCTATTTGGTGTTTGCTTCGCTGCCAAAGGAGTTTGAGGCCTTTGAGGTCAACTATAACTCACAAAAAGAGAAGTGGACTATGGAGGAGCTTGTTGCACAATGTGTGCAAGAGGAGGAAAGGAACAAGAATCTGAGAGGTGGTGAGATAAACTACCTCAAGCAGAACAACAATAAGAAGAGGAGTTTCCCTAACAAGAACTCCAACTATAAGAACAACTCCTCAAAGGGCAAGGCTCCATAGAGTGATCACCAGCAAGGACCAAGCCAGGCACCAATGGTCAACATGAACCAATGCAAGTGGTGCAAGAAGGAAGGGCATTATCAGAAGGATTGCCCTCTATTCCTGAGGCACCTGCTTAAGAGTGGTGAGGACACTATTACATTTGTAGATGAATCCTTGTATTTAAGTTATGCTAAGTCCACATGGTGGATTGATTCAGGTGCAACTACTCATGTTACTAATTCTATACAGGGATTCCATACGAGGAGGACCCTGCGAAGAGGAGAAAGAACCATTAGAGTTGCTAATGGACTTGAAGCGGACGTTGAAGCCATAGGAGAACTCCCATTGAAGTTGAAGGATGGCTTTGTACTTTGTCTTCGAGATGTGCTTTATGTTCCCTCTTTGCGTAGAAATTTAATAAGTGTTTCTCGCTTGGATAGCGATGGATTTGCTTGTAATTTTGGTAATGCACAATTTGAGATTAAGTTTAAGAACAAGTGTGTTGGTCTTGCCTTCCGACAAGACAAGTTATATTTATTATCACTTTGTGAGAATGTGAATGTAGTATGCACTGAGAATGTGGATGCCTTCTCTAAGAGTAACAAGAGAAAGAGAATTGATGATGTATCTTCGAAACTGTGGCGCTGTCGTTTGGGCCACATTTCGAGGGGGAGAATAGAACGTTTAGTTCATCATTCAATTCTACCGCCCTTAGAATTTTCAGATTTTGAGCAATGCATCGATTGCTTTAAGAGCAAGTACGTTAAGAAAATTAAGAAAGATGCCAAACGAAGCACAGGGATTTTACAAGTAATCCATACAGATATATGTGGTCCTCTTCCAGTGAGATCTGTGGATGGTTTTGATTCATTTATTACCTTCACAGATGATCATACGCGTTATGGCTATATTTATCCAATTAAGGAGCGTTCAGAAGCGCTGGATAAATTTAAGATATTTAAGGCTGAAGTAGAAAATCAGCACAACTTAAAGATTAAAATAGTCAGATCCGACCGTGGGGGGGAGTACTACGGTCGTCATACCCCATATGGACCTTTTGCAAGGTTTCTGCAGGAAAATGGCATAGTAGCTTAATACTCCACACCGGGGGGGCCTCAGCAGAATGGAGTGGCAGAAAGAAAAAATCGTATCCTTATGGATATGGTGAGAAGCATGATAAGTTATTCCACTCTACCGATTGAGTTGTGGATGGAGGCCTTAAAAACCGCCATACATATTCTAAATCGAGTCCCCAGTAAGTCTGTAGAGAAGACACCATATGAGTTATGGACTGGGAGAGAGCCCTCACTTGGTTATTTCCGTGTGTGGGGTTGTCCAGTTGAGGCCAAAGTGTTTAACCCAAACATTGGGAAACTAGATCCCAAGACAGTGAGTTGTCATTTTATTGGCTATCCAGAAAAGTCTAAAGGTTATCGTTTCTATTGTCCTGATAGACATACTAAATTTGTAGAAACGAGACATGCTGTCTTCTTGGAAGTTGACATGGTTAGGGGGAGCATGGCAGCTCGAGAAGTTTATCTTGAGGAGAAACGGGTGTTTGCGCCCATTCCTATGACTCAAGAGCCTTTCTTCTTGCCGCCTGCTGCTGCTGCACCGTCTGTGCGTGACACTGAGGTGACAGCACCTGTTGTTAGTTCTCATGTGGCGTCAACGAGCACAAATGAGGAACCTGTCCTTCAGGAGCCTACAGAAAACGTTGCCCCACAAGAGGAGGAGCTGCAACAGCCTCAAGTAGCGCCAACCATAGAGGCCCTTAGAAGGTCTCAAAGAATAAGGAAACCAGCCATTCCTAGCGACTATGAGGTCTATGAATGTGAAGAAGCACAAATGGGTGGTGAGCCCGCTACTTTTGAAGAATCCATGAGAAGTGCTGATGCATCGAAGTGGCGAGAAGCCATGGAAGATGAAATGAAATCCATGAGTACCAACAAGGTTTGGGACTTAGAAGAAATTCCTAAAGGAGTCACCATAGTAGGCTGTAAATGGGTCTACAAGATCAAATATGACTCCCAAGGGAAGATAGAGAGATATAAGGCACGTCTTGTGGCGAAAGGTTTCACTCAAAGAGAAGGAATAGATTATAATGAGACTTATTCCCCAGTTTCATGTAAGGATTCTTTTAGAATCATAATGGCTTTAGTGGCGCACTACGATTTAGAATTACATCAGATGGATGTAAGGACGGCGTTCCTTAATGGGGATTTAAATGAAAATGTTTACATGGCTCAACCTAAGGGTTTTGTTGTGGAAGGAAAAGAAAATATGGGATGCCGCCTAAATAAGTCCATTTATGGGCTAAAGCAAGCATCTAGGCAGTGGTACTTAAAGTTTCATGAAACTATAAGTAAGTTTGGGTTTAGTAAAAACATAGAGGACAATTGCATTTATGCAAAGTTTAAGAATGGGAAATTCATTTTCTTTATCCTGTATGATATCCTACTAGCTAGTAGTGACTTGAATCTACTTCTGGAGACGAAAAGTTTTTTGTCCTCAAATTTTGATATGAAAGATCTTGGTGAAGCATCGTTCGTTTTAGGAATTGAGATTCACCGAGATAGAAGAAAGGGGGTATTAGGACTCTCGCAGAAAACATACCTAGAAAAGGTTCTAAGAAAATATGGTATGCATGCGAGTAAACCTACGCCTGCTCCTATAATCAAGGGCGATAGATTTGGGAAATTTCAATGTCCCAGGAACCAATATGAGATCGATCAAATGAAAGTGGTTCCATATGCTTCAGGTGTCGGAAGCTTACAATATGCTCAAGTATGTACTCGCCCTGACTTAGCGTTTGTTACCGGGGTACTTGGAAGATTTCAAAGTAATCCAGGATTAGAACACTGGAAAATGGTTAAGAAGGCTTTGCGATATTTGCAAGGCACTAAAGGCCTCATGTTAACGTATAGAAGAACTGATTCCCTAGAGATTAAAGGGTATTCAGATTCAGATTTTGGGGGTAATGTGGGTGATAATAAATCCACATCAGGTTATATCTTCACCCTAGCAGATGGAGCTATCTCATGGAGAAGCTCAAAGCAAAGTATTACTGCTTCATCTACGATGTATGCAGAGTTTATAGCATGTTATGAGGCCACAGGGCAGGCAAAGTGGTTGCGAAATTTATACCCGGGTTGAAAGTGGTTGACAGCATTGAAAGACCACTCAAGATGTACTGCGACAATGAACCCGCAGTGTTTTATGCTCACAACAATAAGTCAAGTGAAGCTTCCAAGCACATTGACATTAAGTATTATGTTGTGAAAGAAGAAATCCAGAATGATCACATAAGTCTTGAGCATATACCTTCAGAGGAAATGCTAGCGGATCCGCTCACAAAAGGCTTACCACCCAATGTGTTCAGAGAACACTTAGCCGGCATGGGTTTAAAGGAGAGCCTATGATCACTGGATAATAAGGGCCTAGAAAAGAACTGTTTCAAAGTGGAGAAAGTGTATTGTGGCTGTTAATCTGGTAGTATACTCTATCATGACGAGGCATGCTCTATGCACCTATCTGCAATGAGATGGTTGTCTAAAGTTAAGTATCAAGTTTAAAGTATAAGTTAAAGGAAAGTTGCGATCAAGGGGGAGAATGTTAGTTTGATCTCACAACGACTCCAACGAGTCGTTCCCCGTCTGATCCCCGCCCTGATCGGGGGCGCACAACCAACTCATGGTTCGTGGGCCCCTGTCGTGCTGCGCATATAAAAGGACTGGTGGGGGCCGGGGGCACGCACGCCAAGGTTCACCGTGCCCACACTCCCCACCTACAACCCACCGATCTAGGGTTTGCACAGAAGCGACGGGAAGTCCGCGACCACGCCGCCACCGGATCGACAACACCCTCGGCGCCATGGCTGGCCCCTCGGCTGCTCCCAATCCGATGCCCGGCGGTAACTCCTCTCCCTCACTCCCTCTCGGTAGATCTCTCAAGGTTGAACAGGATTATCTAGTAGAAGTTTACCCGCTGGATCTCTCACCTAGAGTTTTAATTCTATCAATGTCCACCCAAGCACTGAAAATCAGTTTAACACAAGCAGTGCCATTCATTCCATGGCCTCACGAGGAGAGTCCACCTGCACTTCGATGGATGAGCCCTCGAACAAACCTGCTGACTCTGGAAGCATGAGTTACTCACTGGCTAGTTTAGACTTGTTGACTCTGTCGTGGCCTCTGGACTGGAACGAGCACCATTCCTGCCGCATGGCCGCTCGCGGTGCGGTGAGATGAACTCGGTCGTCCCTTTGAGATCAAGAATCCACTCTCTCGATCGCCGGACGCAGCCCAACACCATCATGTTTCGATTTCTATTTTCTAATATGCGTCTAATAAGGTAGAAAAAAAAATAATGCATAGGTCAGTGCATGATGTAGCATTTTCCCTAGAGCTCGATTATAAATGCGCCTTCCATTAGCAGGTACAGCTACATATTACAACGAGCTAGCAAGCAAACTCATGTAGCAAAATTCAAACGATAGCATATCTTACACAGACTGTGTGGTTGGTGAAGCATTAAGAATAACTACACTGGACTTCAGCCCCTAGCTGGCCATACCCATAAGTACTTGATTTTTATTTTATTTTTTGTTGCGAATGCCATAAGTACTTGATTGGTGAGCTACAAGATCAGATGGAGATGATGAGGAGAAGGTCAGAATGGTGGCCGTTGCATGCGAAGACCCGTAACCTAGGAGTGGGATGCATAGGGAATCCGAGCAAAACTTCCCAATGTAGTGTAGTCAGGATCAGTATAATTCCATGAGCATTTGAGGTTTCTTTTGCAGGGCTAAGTGACGGGCCGGGAAGCAACATTCTTAGTCCTAGGAACCAGTCGTTGACTCTGCGTGCTTGTTGGTTAGGACGACCATTATCACAAACACATCACATAGAGGTCCATGATCATCACAAACACATAGTCCACCAACCGTCATCACAAAGTCCCACACGATCACGACATATAGTTATAGAAGTTGAAATACAATTACAAGTTTATTGACGAGCTGGCCACGGCGACCAAGCATTCAGCGGGGAGATCGGACTGTTGGATCCCGCTGATTGATTCTGCACGAGCAAAGTAATAGAAGTATTTAAGTTGTAGGTTAGAAGCATGTAAGCTAAAATGTGTAGGTTAGAAGCATATAAGCTAAAATGTAATAGAAGTATTTAAGTTGTAGTAATAGAGGTTCATAGTAATAAAACTTATAAGACAAAATGTAGGTTACAAGCTAGCATAACTAAACCCTTCAATTACTTCACTATATCATACTTCAAGGTAAGAAATTAAAGTACAAAAGATTTGAAGTGACTCACCGGAGTGCCTGCAGAAGGAATGCCGGTAGGAGAAGTACCGCCGAAGAGAGGAGTACCGCCGAAGGGAGGAGGACTACCGAAGGGAGGAGGACCGCCGTAAGGAGAAGGACCGCCGTAAGGAGGTAGTGGTAGAAGAGGGAGTTGCCCTGGCTGTGGCACCGTACCATGAGTCCGCATGTAAGCGAACATCTGCGCCATTCGCTGGTCATTTCTTTGCCGCTCTGCCTCCAGCTTCGCATCCATCTCGACCTGCATCCTCTGCCGCTCTTGCTCCATCTTCGCTTCCATTTAGGCCTACAATATTTCATCGATCCCAATGTTACAATGCAAGGCAATACCATGTACAAATCAATGAACAACGAATTAAACCGAAATTACCTGGATTTGCTCAATCTGGATCTGTGTAGCGCTAGGCCGTGGGCGTATGGGCGGGGCTGAGCTCGTGCTCCTTGCTCGGATCTGGGAGAGGGTGGGAGTAGAGGCCGTGTCGATTGTGCTGTCGCCAATCTAGTAGTGGCCATGCTTCTTACCTCCACCCACCCTCATCACGACCTCTCCATCAAGGGGCTCGGTGCTCGGATCCCACTCTGGTCCATGGACCTCCCTTGCCGCTGAGGTGTACTCACTGAGGCGGCTGTGGACGGTAGCGTTGCTGTACGCCTCGGACGGGTCCTCCGGGTTGTAGTCGATGTCGGCCGTTGCCTTGCCTTTGTGGGACAGAGCAAAGGCCTTCAATTGCCCGCAAGGCTGGCCACCATGTGCCGCCGACTGCAAGGAAAATAGAAAGATGATTAGAAGTTATGGAGAATATTAAGTGTTTAAATAAAGAAGTTGAGTTCACGTACCCATCTAGCCGCGTACTGGGAAAGGGTAAGGTTGCCTTGATGGTGTGGTGCCCCAGGCATCATCAAGCGCCGCTCCCGGCAAGCATTGTGTGTCTCATGCCACTGGGGGTCGCACCATTTGTTGACAATACAGGACCAAGCCGTCCAATGGGAGGCGCACCACCACGGAGGCACCTACACGTCATCAAGTATAGAAATATGAGAAGATCAAATTAAGCGTACTTAATCTCATAAGAGTTCGGTATTCATGTTTACCAGCAGGTATTGCTCTCGGGTAAGCTCAATGGTTCGTGCCTCCTTTTTTCTCACCTTCATGTGACGGGCATTAGCGTAGTAGGTTACGACAGCCTGGACGCGCGACTCGTAATGCTGCTGATGTTACTCCCCTATTACTTCCTTTCTATTCCATTCTCTAGCTGCCACTATTACTCAAGTTTTAGTGGTTCGTGCAGGTGTTCTTGCCGGCGACGAGCTCGAGCAGGGAGCCAGCGACCTGACCGAGCTCCGAGGTGCGTGGTGCCGCAGCGCGACCTGAGGTCCGTGAGTGCCGTGGCTCTCAAGGCTGCGCCGTTGGCCATATGCTGATGCGTGTGTACATGGGCGACGTCGTGCTGCCATGAGCTGGTCTTACCTGCACGGCGCGCGGGCGGAGAGGCGAGGCTCCGGCGAGCGGCGGCGCGGAAGGGAAGAGCGGGCGGAGGCCGGCCGGGGACGGCGGCCCGGGGCGAGGCGGAGGCCGGGGGCGACGGCGGCCTGGGGGGCCGGGGGCGACGCCGGCCGGGGATGGCGGCCCGGTCGGGGCAGAGGCCGGCCAGGGTTGGGGCGGAGGCCGGGGGCGACGGCGCGCGGCGCGGAGGGCGGCGGGAGCGGGCGTGGGGAGGCGCGGTCGGCGGCAGGCGTGGGCCGAGGCGAGCGCAGTGGGCGACGGCGGCGGGAGGTAGAAGAGGAGCAGCTCACGCGCGATGCGAAATGAGAGAGGAGAGGAGGGAGAAGAGCCGCGCGGCGCTAAGTCAAATTCTCCGAGTTTGCCGAGTGCCCACGATCCGGCGCTCGGCAAACTAAATATTTGCCGAGTGCTCACCACGTGGCACTCGGCAAACTTTTGTTTTTCTTTTTTCTTACAACACACGGTTTTCAATTTTAGATAATTTTTTGATGGCCACTATGATTTCAAAAAAAATTATCAAAATAAAAGTTTCATAACTTCTCGAGATCTCCAACTTTTATTTTAACAATTTTGCCATCCGAGATTTTTAAAAAATTCAAATTTCAAATTTGAGAAATTCAAACGTACTTTACGTTGACAATTTGATTTCAAATGAAAAAGTTGTCAACATGAAAGTTTCATAACTTCTCGAGATTTACAACTTTTATTTTCACAATTTTCCCATCCGAGATTGTTTAAAAAATTCAAATTTCAAATTTTGAGAAATTTCAAACGTACTTTACGTTGACAATTTGATTTCAAATAAAAAAGTTGTCAACATAAAAGTTTCGTAACTTCTCGAGATCTACAACTTTTATTGTATTTCGCCATCCGAGATTGTTTCCAAAATTCAAATTTTCAAATTTGAGAAATTCAAACAATTTTTCCGCTAACAATTTGAATTCAAATAAAAAAGTGTTCAGCAGCAAAGATGTGTAACTTATGCAGATCTATAACTTTTATTTTAGTCTTTTTTTTCCAAAATAATTGTAGCCACGTTGTCCATATATTCCAAATATGCCTCTTCGTGTTTCGGGAAACTATCCGGGAGCTCTAGGATTTGTGAACAAATTTACTAGCGCTTTGTCGAATGAAAAAAATACCAAAATAAGAAGTGTAGATGTTGTCCAAATATACAACTTTGCAGTTCAAAACGTTTTTATTTGAATTAATTTAGAGGCCCAAAAAATTCATTGAAATAATCTTTGCCGAGTGTAATGGCGCAAGCACTCGGCAAAGGAGCCTTTTTGCCGTGTGCTAGTGTGGGGCACTCGGCAAAGAGCTTCTTTGCCGAGTGCCACGCTGGCACACTCCGTAAAAAATAAAAATTTTGCCGAGTGTTCTTTTTTGCCGAGTACCTGGTCCCACCTCGGTCAACGGTCGTCAAAAAAATTCTAACGGGCGTCGAAGTTTGCCGAGCGTAATTGTTTGCCGAGTGCTTGACGCCAATTTTGCCGTGTGTCGGCCACGTGGCACACCGCAAAGTGTGCCCTTTGCCGTGTGCCGGCCGCGTGGCACTCGGCAAAGCCTAGTCTGCCGGGTGCCTATATTTTGCCGAGTGCGGCACTCAGCAAACATTGCCGAGTGCCCGAGGGAAAGCTCTCGGCAAATTTTGTTGCAAATTGGGGGTTTCCCGTAGTGACTCAAGACCTCTGGCTCGATACCATGTTAAGTTGCACGCATCAACCAACTCACCCACCAACCTAAGCTGATAGGAAGAGGTGGACAATTCACTTATGGTTCAATACTGTGCATGTGGCTAACGGAATGGACAAATGGATGCGCCAATATCTCAAGACTTCTTTGCTTGCTTGGTGGATGCATATATAGGAGATGTTGATACAGCATTGGAATGGGATGCAGTAGGAATTTTGACTGAAGGAGCACGGTCAAGTCAAGCTCATGTCTTGATTACACGCGAATTTTTGGTTTGGCTGCCAGCTGCCTCAAGACATATACGAATGCACTAGAGTAGTAAACAACGGCTTGCTGATGAAATGGTAGACGCTTATGGACCTTGCCTACAAAGAATTGCTACTTTTATGGGTTGGCATTTTATCATGTTGAAATTGAAGTTTTTATTTTGTTATTCGATGAAATTGATGTCTTGATCTGAAGATATATAGACAAAGTATTATGCGTTGATGGTGTTTAGCTATAAAGAAACTGTTAATTCACCGCGTAAAAAAGAAAAAGAAACTGTCAACGTGTTGATGGCGGCGGCGGTATCTCGTTTACCTTGAAGGCGAACAGAACTGTAGGATCGAAGTGTTGGTATTTATGGGCGCCGGAAATTGGACTACGAATAGCTGCCATATGTGCGTGTTATAAATGGCAAGGTGGTTGTAGGCGGGCATCTAGTCTGTGACTGCGCAACTACTTCGTCTTCCCACTCTGCTTCTGCCATCTACGAGCTGAATCAAACACTCGTATAAGCCGAATTAGCATGCAAGCATCTCTTTGCTGCTATAGCGAGGGCGAGTATTGGCGTGGCCAGCACGTACTCGGGTGATGATATTAGCACGCTGACGAGAGTGGGATGCACCAGGAGTGAAGGTTCAACAAAGAGAGTCCTCAGAACTACCTAGGCTGATTTTAATGCTAGCGGTAAACCCTACATCTGTGCCAGGTACTTCCCAGCTTCATCGTTTGTTCAGGAGAAAACCGTACATGTCGGCCCCAACGCGGCCACGCGACCTTGAGTCTGTGCGCTGGGACGGTGCGTCGACTACAGAGTGGCAGGTTGAGGTCGGGCAGGAGCAGCAACCTAGCCAGAAGACGCGAGGCACGCGCACATCTATCGGTGGAGGAGTGCCACTTTCCACAGCACTGTGATCTCGTCCATTTACCGCCGGCAACCAAACGACGAAGCTACGGAGTCAAGAGCCATGGGCCACGGCCTCCTGAGAAAGAGATGGTAGTCGGTTGCCGACTCGGCATGGATACTGTTAGATCGAAATGAGTGATATGATCCAAACAGACGAAGATAATTACAGCAAACATTTTCTCGCGTGCCATTCTTCACGTTTTCAAGGAAATATAACGTGGTCGTTGAAACAATACATTTTTTGGAGAAAAGGGCTCACTCTCAGTTTTTATTAGAAAAAACCGTTTTTCATTCGCAGGTTTCTCGATGACCATGGGATGATGCAGTGGTTCCATCATCCCGCCATCTCGAGATCTCCTCGTAGGCGCAACACTTCAGCTAGAATTCACCTGCAACTAGGGAGACCAGGTAGGGCCTAGCTACCAACATAAAAACCGAGGGTGAGCCCTCTTCTTTTTTCTAAAAAAAAAATATAGGTGCAAGAAGATTACTACATCTAACATTTTCTTTAGGTTTCCAAGAAAATATAGGTGCATTTGCGCAGGCATTGTCCTTTAATTGACCCACATGTGCTATACTTACTGGGATTGTAGACTAGTGTTACATGGCATTATTAGACTATTAGTAGATCATACCGTTAGCCAGTTGGTGAAGCACTAATTAGAGCTGCTACACTCACATGACCTAATTAACTGTCCACGGCGCCTCTCTCATAATAAGTAGCTAGCTTCTCCATGATATGTGTATTGGTCGGTATTCATAGTAGTGTGTACACATACATCATGATATCAGTACTGGAACACACAAGGTGGTCGAGGATGTTTGTTCTGAAGAAGTTAATTAAAATGGCATTGGCTGGTGGCCGTTTGCATGGTGTGAGACCGTAGGAAGCTTGGGCCTGGGAGTGGGATGCACGGGGAAGGCAAACAGAATACCTCTGATTAGTTGATCCAG
This sequence comes from Eragrostis nindensis, assembly GCA_012490785.1. Lineage (NCBI taxonomy): Eukaryota > Viridiplantae > Streptophyta > Magnoliopsida > Poales > Poaceae > Eragrostis > Eragrostis nindensis. The sequence goes on along the minus strand of JAAXCT010001062.1, from coordinate 122,631 downwards.
AGGTCCTGTCGACGCACGCTGGACGTACAGATACTCCTGCTGCGCACTGCTTATAGAATGTGTGAAACACTGGGCCAGGTGACTGTCACTGGCTCTGAAAATGTGAAACTAAGATCAACTTATGATCAATTTCTCCCTTATAATCTTCCTTGTTCTTGACGAAAAAAAGGAGAGCAAGTAAAAGCTCCAATAGTAAGACAAAAAGGAAAAGCATAACTGAAGGTGATAAGCACTGACATATGCATATATCATTTTCTTCCAACGCCAGAAATGACTCGTGCGCGTTGTTGGTTTAAGAAAATGTGTCAACAAGCCAAATATATATAGTTTCCATGGAGCCAAGAGAAAATCATGTGCCATCTTCAAACTTCTACAGTAGAGTAGCATGTAAGCAACCGCTACTCGATCCATTAGATGGAGTATATATTACTAGCAGCCAGCTGGTAGCTCATAGGAATTTAAATTTTATGCGAAGACCTGGCCGGTTGATGAAGCACTATTTAGAGCTGCTAGCTAGGCCTGCGTCCTGAATTATCCAATCGCCTACCGCACAAGTTCTCCATATATATTGTAGAAAAGAATATATATCACGAGACATTGTGTAGAGTGGCAAGTAGTGCATAACTAAATTCCTGCATGATTTATATTGGGACACTAGATGATCATAAGCTGACGGTGAGGAGTTCAAATGCACCAGTGGACGGTGGTTCCATGGAAGACCACTCGGTAGTACTCTTGAGCTGGGAGTGGGATGCACGGGGAACGCGAGCTGAAGATCACACGGCGGTTCGACACTACTGGGTTGACATGAGAATCCAGCTGAGCGCCCAAGAGTGTCAGCGCTGTGAATCCAGCAGAGCGCCCAAGAGTGTCAGCTAGCTTACCGCGCTGTGACGGGAGACGGCGCTTGGTGGTGCCACCTGCCATCGTCATGAGGTGGATGGAAAGATCGAGCTGTCCACGCACAGTGCATCTGCTCATCAGCATCCGGCTGCGCGGCGATGGGCTCAAGATCGGATCCTTCTTGCGTCGCTGATGCCTCGTCGGCGTATGCCGCAGTCCATCGGGCGTCATCAACTGCACGATGAGGCGGAATGTGATCTCAGCTACCTGCTTAATTACACAGGACGTCAAACCCATGTCATGAATGTGTGTGTGCACGCACGCGCGTGCCTGTGGTGTAGGACATAAACATGTCTTGGAGAAGCACATGCTGCGACCACGAACGCTGTTTCATTTCGCTTTCCTTTCTTGCCCTGCATTATGATGAAGACTAGTAAGGTGACCCGCGCTGATAGCGCGGCTAGATTTGAATGCTTTATTTATCATGACACATACAGCTTATTTGATACTCCCTCTATTCTTATTCTAATGATGTTGGTTGGTGCAAAATTTTACTAACGTCAAAAAGATAGGAGGCTAGTAGTTAACTAAAAACATTTTTTTTTACTTTACTATCATGCTTTATTCCATGAGCATTCGACTTGGTTTTGATTATCCTGGAACCTTGTAAGAATGTTGTAACCATGGGAAGTATGCATCAAGGATGTAAAACGCCCCCAAAAAAATCCATTTATCTAAAAGAAAAAGTATCAGACCACTATGTGTATCATCTTTTTTTTTTTTTGAAAATCAGTGGTGAAACCACAAAATCGGAAAATTGATGCTTGTTTCACAATTGGACTTTTGAAGTGTGGTTGATATGCAATTGCCTCTTTAAAATTTGTGTCTTCCTTCTCCAGTACTATCAACTTCATGATATAGTATTTAATGCAAAAATCTATCGGTTACCATTTTCCTCACAGTTCAAAGTATTGCGCCTTACTGACGCTAAACGTGGCACTATTAGCTGTGCGGCACCTTCAGTGATACCTATGCTTGCCCTTGATGTCAGCGTGAGTGGCTTCAGTTCAGGCTGCTGCGGTGTCGCCTCCGAAGACGGCCACTTGAATCATAATATAGTCATCTACATGCAGTTGCCGTCTTCTATTTTCTCTCATGATCTCGCAAGATCAACTGAACTGAGTCCTGGCCACAATGCATGATACTCTTAGAACTGAGATCCATCTTCTTCGATTATCATCATCTCAGTCGTTGAGGACATTTGTCTCCGATGGCACCTCTATATGTATGTGCATCAGCTCGACTACCTCGTGTCGCTGCGGTAAATTTGTAATTCGAAGGCTACATGACGCCATGAACCCATGATTTGCTTTCATGGGATAGGAAAAGAGAAATCAGCAAATAATAATTCAAATTCGACACATGCAGCTGATGTGTATCCGCATATGCACGATCGACCTTGTTCTTTGCTGATCCATGCCACTGAGTTTTGCTTTTTCTATCCCTCTGCCCCGAATACACCATATTTCATTCTAGGTGATATGGGATGCCATTGCCTTTCAACCTGTACGAATCTTGACAGCGGAGATGCATTGATATTGAGCTGGTTGAGCAAGACGCAGACCAGCAGTTACTGGAGATGAAAGAAGCCAAAAATTGTTGTGCTGCCGCAAACACCCCCTTCCTGCTTTTCAATCATGCATGCATGCAATGAATATATTAGGATACTGAGCTGGGCCGGCGGAAGAGAAAAGGAAAGGGGCGGCCCGATAGAAGAGAAATGATTTGATCTTTTGCTGGGATTTAATTTGAATGAATTTTGAATTCATTCAAAAAGGAAGGATTCAAACAAACACTGAAATAAAGCAAGGAAATCACAAAAATGCACATGATGATGTTTGTGCACGTTTTAAAATTCAAAACTTTTGGGTTTTGCTACTAACTAAAGCTAACAAATTGCTTTTAATTGAAAATTTTTAAAAAGTTCAAATTTTTAGTGACTTTTGACAATGGGCAAAAGCGCGGGTCGCTACAGATTAGGACTCTGAAGTCCAGCTTTGTTGCGTGCAAAATAGATGCAAGTCTTTCTCTGACCGGGTTTTTCTTTCAAAAAATCCATCGCAAAGGACGTTAGGACTCTTCCACAGAGATAGGATCGTGTCTACCGTGTGCATGGCTTACTACTTTTCTATAGTTTTTAACTCCGAAATCTTTCTTTTATGAATTATTTTGATATGAGGATGCTGTTTAATCTAGACCGTTAGATCTTCATAAAATCCAACGGCTCGTAGCTTTTCTTTTTTCCGATTAACGTGGTAATTTCGTGGCTTTGAGAGCGAACGTGATGGCTTCTTTTTCTCTTCAAATACTAAGATAATAGACTAGGCACATCAGGCGCGCTCCGCCGCGCCCGTCTGAGCTGCAACTCGTGCATTTTTTTTTTGTGCAACTTGTGCATTTGGATCGGCACTTTTTTAGCTGGGCCATGTACATTTGGATTGGGACTTTCTAGCTAGGCCTGGTGTGCAGGGCTGCAGCAGAGCTAAGAACGATCAACAATACTGGCATCAAAAGCCCAGAAGAACAAAATATCAAGAGCGCTGGAGCTGTGGATAATCCAGCCACGCGGTGCTCCTGTGTCCATATGTTTCTCTGAAATCCCCTTACTCCTTTTTCCGCTTTCTTTAGTTGCCATGCGTGAAGGATACAGCCCACTTGGCTCCCAGCCGCAGTGACCCGGCCTCGTTCTCATCGACTGCCTCATCCCCTTCTCTCCAAAAACAAATCCCCACTACTCTATCCGTCTGCTCATCCTCCTCTCTCCAGAAACAAGTCCTCACTGCTCCGTTCGGAGCTTCCAAGGCAGCAACGCACAAGCATCTCTTTCTGATTCAGTCTGCATCTCTCCACCCCTCTCAGCTAGCGCGACGGATTCGCGATCGTTGTTACCACGCCGCCACCTCCCCCAGCATGCATGACCGTGGCAGTTCGTCCCCATGCGTCGCCACCTCTTCCTTCCCTCCCCGCCATCCTCATGGTGCATGTGCCTCTCGTCGCGGCAAGCTTGCGCCTCTTTCCCCATCTACCGAAGTTCCTCGCCGATGAAGCCTCAGGTGGGGAAATGAGGCCGAGACACTGGTCATGTTCTCCATCGGCCTCGCCGTTGGGCCAGCCTGGCTGCCACCTGTCGGGCACCCCGTCGGCGTTGGGCACAGCCCATGGTCGAGGGCTCGAGGCTCATTTGGTGCGCCGCGGCACGGGGGGCGGCAGGTCATTGAGGTCCTCTCTCTCTTTGCCGGTGAGTGAGGCTGCTCCCCTGCGTCATGTTGTCATTCAATTGCCTTTGCGCCACCTCCCTCCCTCTGCCTCTCGCGCCGGGGAACCTCCTGGTCGGAAAACCAGGCCCGGGCACGGGTCGGCGCTGCGTCGATGGCGAGCGCGGCCCAAGTTCAATTTAGCCCACCAGGGCGGCCAGCCTCGTCGCAGCCCATGCCGGCCCGTCGGCGGGAACCGACGTACGGAGAGTGGCGTGGCGGGTGCGGAAGGAGTCCACGCCGGCTGGTGGTGACGTGTCGCGACGGGAAGGCGGCCACGTCGGGCAAAATGTGGTCGGAGGGCCTTAGGCTTTGTGCTATTTATGTTTCATGGCAAACAGGAGTGTCTCAGCTCTGCAATGGCACAGCAATGCGTTTGGTTTGAAGCATGTGCATGAGAATTAATGAGAGAACCAATGCATTTTTGTAGTATGTATGCTTATCATTACTTATATAAGCTAGCTAGTGGCTCACTAATATAATACAATTGATTTTTTGTTACTTTAATTTTATCGGGTAAATGAGATTACTAAGAGGAAAGTACATTATTAGGTTGTTAGAAAATGGTGAGGTTGTAAAGTATGTTAAACAGTACAATCATTTTGTTATGTATGATATCGTGAAGTGTACTATCTGGTATACTAGCTATCTGTATGGCAAAAGAAGTGGGTAAGATAAAAGCAATGCGCCAGAGAAAGCTCATGGCCTCATGGGCATTCGTTTGTTAGCGTTTGATTACTAAAGAATCTCCAGGCAGCATTGTTCGAAGTCAGATCAACGTCTTGGTGCACCTGCTAGCCTCCCTCCATCAGGCAAGAAATTATTCCATTACTCCAACTAAACATGTCACAAGTTAGTGTCCCATATGTCTGGCAACATTTTATCGGGGCTTCAACCAAACGACTCCAAGTAGTTCTATATATAGCCGCTAGGCCTCAAGTCCAAACAACCTCACTTCTTGCTGGCTTGCCTATAAATAGTCTTTATACGATGATAAATTGAGAAATTGTGTTGTTAGTTGTCTGGCTAGTGGCTAGCAAAGGAGCTTGTTTGACTTCTTGCTTTAGAAATCCAAATGACAAGGGGTTGATAGGAGGTTGGAATGGCGGTGGTTGCGTGGCAAAACATGCATGTTACTTGGAGTGGGATGCATAGGGAACTAGCTGAACTAAGACATGTCATGCCACTGGGTTCACTGTGGTTGTATGGACATTGATAGTGACCCGAGGTATTGCCAATTCCACGCCCGCAGCTGGCGATGGGAATTGGTAAGCCACACAAAGGTCCCAGACCTGCGCCGTTAGGACCCGGAGAAGCCATCCACGAAAACTGCAGCGACCTGAACTAGAAGCGGCGGTGGCATTCCATGAGCCTCGAGAGCAAAATCCACCTGCAGTTCGATGTGATGAGCTCGCGAACAAACCAGCTGCCTGCTGCTATAGAGCCGTAGAGCAAATACTTGCGTGGCCACACCCTGTGTGGTGAGCTGAACCAGGAGGTGTTCTGCAGGCAGGACAGAGCCCAAAACCAACCTCTAGCTTCTCACAGTCAATAACTCAATGCGGCTTGTCGCGTGAGAAATATCAAAGCTTACTCATTAGCCGTGTACCGTAGCGCTGCGACATGTTTGCGGTGACGTCTAATAAGGTTTGCATTAAATTAGTGCGCACGTAAGTGCATGATGGAGCTTTTGCCCTGGAATAATCAATAAGAGTAACGAAACGCAATGCTCAGAGTTACGCATGCGTCTTTCACTAATAAGCCAGGTGACATGCCTTGCCCCACTAGCAGGAGCTGCTACCGATTAGTAGTACTAGCTAGCAAGCAAACTCATGTAGGAAATTCGAATGTTAGAAAGATCTTACACGGGAACTTGTTGGTTGGTGACGCATTAACAATAGGCACACTAGACTTCAGACCCTACCTGGCCATAAGTATTACTCGATTGGAGAGCTAGATGATCACAATGATCGAGCTGGTGGTGTCAGGAGAGGTCAAAATGATGGCCGTTGCATGCAAAGACATGTAGCATGGGAGTGGGATGCATGCGGAACACGAACTAAACTGTCAAAGGAATTGTTGTCAGCGCCATTGATCTTCCATGAGCAGTGGTGCCTTGTGGAGGGCTAAGTGACGGGGTGCAACACTCTCAGGAACCGGTCGCCGTCTGCTGGCGTTGCTGCTGTCGAGCAGTCCACGCGCACGGCTGTTGTGTTGATGCGGCTTTTAGCTTGTCGACATGAGGCGGTGGCGGCGTTCAACGGAGCAGCCATCGTTCCACCGAGCGATCCGATCTACTTTCTCTCTCTACTCGCCTTGCCTTTCAGTCGATTTGGTCCGCCATGGCCGCGGCGAACTTTCCACCCACAGACGACCCTGCAGCAAGCTCTAAATAATCGGCCATATGGCGGTGAGATCCCGACGACCTGAGGGCGGGCTCGAATTCTCGACTTGATCCTTCATGGCGGCGGCAAGATCAGTCGGCTCGACGCCGGCACGTAGCGACAACGACGAAGACGGGGGACATTCTCATCGGGTTCTGCCTAAACGGCTTGATGCGTCGGCCTCGTTCGCGTTGCTAGCGAGCCTCGCCGCTGCACGTCAGAAAAACCGGGGGAGGATGAGAAATTGTGGTGTCGATAGTTGCCGGGAAGATCCTGTCCTACTTGTCAGAAACCATCGCTACGCTGCCTGGCATCTGGAGCTAGAGCGACGCGGTACAGCGGATCATAAGTAGGCAGATCGAGGAGCAGTGCTTCTTGCGAGGCTGTTCATCTTTCGAATTTGTTACCAGAGTTAACCAAACCTATTTCTATATTTCGGATTTGTTGCTGATTTCAACAGCGATTTGGTACACGCATACTCCAACCCAAACCAAACACCACTATCAGGTGGGCTCAATTTCAGGAATACGAACTCTCTATCATTTTCAGGATCATTATCTAAAAGAATCATTTTCAGGAACTATTTTGGTTTTTTTTTCAGGAACTATTTTGGTAGAAAAGGAACAACGAACTGAGCCGAATGAGACAAGGAGGCTAGAATCCGAAAGGAAAAGCGTTAATCACGCACAGTGAAATATCGCTGTTAGTTCAAAAGGGGAACTCATGTGATGAATTAGACATCCTTTTGTCATGTATAAGATGGAATTATATATAGGCACTTTTTGTTACGTAAGATGGAACTATGCGCCTCGATCAGGTATTAACCATGTAGAAAAAAAAATCAGATGACAACACATCCTGGTTAATAGTTAGTTTACAATTGGGACCCAAGAGGGCGGTCCAAGTTTTATTGCATATACTACCTCCGTTTTTTTCTTTGTCGTTCAGACAAGCAAAGCTAGTTTAATTTGAACTAGCAAAAGCTGTCCTAACGACATCATATAAAAAACGGAAGGAGTATGTAGTTTCATGCACTAAGAGGCTATATATATATAGACCACGCTTACAGAAAAGATCTGGGTAAAGAAGCAATCAGTTGGGACTAGATGAGGAAGTGAACCAGTCCCTGTCATATATGGTCACTTGGTCAGCTCTAGCTTGTATGGGAGTAGGAGGTTTCCGGAAATCTAGCAGACCAGGTTTACTGAAGTTCCTTGCCGGGATGAATCCTGAATGCTGATTGATTCGGCGTCTCCTTCCAAATACGCCCATGCTAATAAGCCTTAACACATGCTCGTCGAGCTGTAGAGCGATGATGAGCTTCGCCAACACGCATTGTGGCTGATGGCGAGAGGCGCAAGGTTATTGTCCCAGTCGCCATGTGGCGCTCGATCCTGACCGGCGTCGCCACTGACCAAGACGCTGTCCGGCCACTGCACACAGCACAGTTACCTCCGTTCTTTCAGTTTCTCATCGAGGCATGCAGGAGCATTCAGGGTCGTGTGCTAGTCTTAAGGAATTCTGCTTATTGGTTAGCGACATTGCACATCTTACGAATGTGGGGCGTTTATCATCCGGATTACTAAGTCGTTATATATATAGTATATCCGAGTGTATGCCTGCTCAATTAAAAAAATATTTATATATTTGTTCTCTGACGCTCTAGTATAGAAGAGAATGGGGAGGACGAGCATATCAAGGGATATCACTATTTTCAATCCATCCATTTAATTCAAACAATCTTCATCTTCAGTGAGTAATTTTGTGAGGACAGACAGAGCAGTGCTGTTCGAGAATAATCTCGTCTGTGGAACAGAGCATCCACGTTTTCCTTGGTAGTGGGTGCAGTAACTGAGCAACTACTTTCCGTTACTTCCAGATCGTGGATGAAGTCTTGATGGGAATTTTCTTTGGTTGATGTGGTAGCTAGATGAGGTAAATATTGTGTGCACAGTGTTAATTGCAGCTCGGATCCCTGTTATTTGACATCCATGTTCCGGCCATATATAAAGCATCAAGTACGCTTTTGAATTACACGAATGAAGAGTAAGAGGATACCGACATTGCTCACAAGTAGTATCGGTTGCATGAATCCCATCGAGAACAAAGAGCTTTCCAGTGGGCCGGGATAGGGAGAGCAATGCTAATAAGTTTCACTCACTACATCCATGTCATCATCCGTGGATTGGGAGATGTGACGGGAACCGCTTGCTATGAAGTCCATAGGTTGAGTGGCGACTGGCGAGCATGTCAGATTTTGGAATCTGCATTGGTGGATTGTCCAGGATTCTAGCGCCCAAAAGGTGGAGTTGGAACTCACATCCAAATTTCAGCGGCTACAGTTACAAGGAGCGATCAAGAAACATGCCTAAGATTCTATTTAGTTCCTCTATCCGATTTAAATTAGCCAACTAAAACATTAGCTAGCTAATTTTTTAGCTAACTAATTTTAGGAGGTACTTGTTTGGATTCTTGACTAATGTCTCTAGTTTTTACTTTCCCTGCCTTTTTAGTGTGTTTCTTGTTTTTTTATATGTTTAGACAAGTTTAGGAGGGTTGGGGTGACTAAGGGCTAATAGTTTAGGACGTAGGGTGACTAAAGGGTTAGTCACTTTTAAGAGGTCATGTTTGAATCTAAAGTGGCTAAAATTAACCAGCTAAAAGTTTAAGAGGTGGATTCAAACAGGGCCTAAATAGCCAATATTTTCACGTACGAAGGATTTTTAGATTACATTAATATAAGCTTCACCCCTGCTAGTACAACTAGGAGTAGGTACCAAGGTAGGAAAGCCAAGGCTAATTTCCTAAAGTGACCCCTCAGGTTAGGAAATTAGCGATGTCAGCTGACATATTAGGGAGCTCAGCAGAAGTTGATTTTATGTTCAAATTTTCTTATGCTACTCAAGTTAGTAATGAAGATGTGAATGTCATGTGTTTACTTGGCAAGTTAAATCATCTTGCAACTGTCATTTGCGTATTAGTAGTCAGTGCTTGATTTGCATGGAATTAATAATTCAATTATCACAATCATTGTTGTAATATTATTGTTGGCTTGTCTGGTATAATTTAAGAGACTAAATAAGAAAACAATGCATTGTGACGTTCACATCATATTCACTTATGCAAGTATCCACATATTTTTGGCCAACGCAAAATTAGAAGTGATTTATTTTGTCTTTACCTTGATGTTTTGTAATATATATAGACCGTCATCTTTGTCATTCTATCTCTGTCATTACATCAACCAGTAGTAAATAGGTCCAGCCGTTTGATATAGATCAACTTGGTTGGTGAAGAACTGAAATCATGCTCAACATGATTGGTATATACTACCCATAAATAGCTAGTTTCTGCTCGTAGTGTAACCAACGTATGGAGTACCATATATTGTCAAACTGGCCCGGCTGCTAATAAGAAAGGAGACGGTGAAACTGAGGCAGATGGCAACGGCTCATTGCTCTTGGGAGTGGGAAGCATCTGGAATTGGTCAGAGAAGTTGGAGATCGGTCTTTAGCACCACAAGGCCTGCAGCCGCTCGGAGACGGCGCCACGGTGCATCGAGACGTATTCCCTTCCTGCAACTTCTCGGCATGGTGCAGCTACAAATGCTGCGACGGCTAATTTCCCAGCCATATGTTGTTACGCCTAGCACTGCAAGAAAAACACCTCTATAGATACAATTTATTTATATGTTAGATATATTTATTTCATCTCTATTGAAAAATATATGCATTTTTAAAAAGCGTGATGGAGACGTCTCCGCACGTGCCGTGTCATATGCATGTAGAGATGCATTTTAAAAGCGTGTCTAGTAGATATAACAGGATTGATAGCTACGCTAGATACGTATCTATAGACTTATTCACACTTTTGTAGTTACATTGATGTCACGTATCTACTAATTTAGAAACGTTTTAAAGCGTTGCTATTTAGAACATTGCACAAAAAACATATTTATTCGTGAGGCCGATAGAAAGTATTATTCACGCAATTCGCAGGACTTGAACTCATGACCTCTTCATTTCTAAACAACTCACTTAACCAACTCATCTCGTGTACAACTATGACTAGAGTAAGATATGTATTTCTTTTAACTCATGCTATCTAAATGTTTAACGTCTCTAGCATTCTAAATAGCGTGTCAAGAAGCGTCTTTAGATAAGATTACATACGTTTAAAGCGTGGCTACTGTCATATTATTTTGATGTCAATAACTCTGATTTAGGTGATTCTTGCGCCTAAATCTCCGTCTCTTCGTAACCTATCCAACCATAGTGTTTTTATGTCATGTTTATGGTGTTTGGTGTACTGTATTTATTTATTTGTGTTCTTTTTCTTTTATCGATAGTTAATTCGAATCGATGACGACGTCGAGAAGTGGTACGCGGATATGAAGAGCAAGAGAAGATCATTGAGCAACATTATATAAACAGGCAAGTGTCCTTGAACATCTTGCTTCTATTTAGTAGTAGTTGTAGTACATTCCTTGAATGCATTGCGTTTAATTTGAGTCCTATGTGTCATTATCCTGTTTCTTGTTATTCCTTGTCGCCTGTTGGGTTATGTCTGTCATGGGTAGATTTATGCTTAGCCTTGCTGTATGTTTGGGATGGGAAGTGTCCTTAATTTTGACTAATTATCTATGCAATATAATTGGGATGATGGTAATGGTAGAAACATAGTGATTAGGAATCTGAGCAGGATGGTTGGTTTGGTATGGTGCCGTCATGCACGAGACTTTGGTTTGTGCTTATACCTGCTTAGATTCTAAGGACCGGTTCATGGAGCATGTAACCCGGCATAATCGCGCCATCACAAGACTGGTAATGGGACAGCTTGGCCAATTAATTAGATATTCTCTTATTTCTGTGGCACTATTTGGTTGTTCGAGTGGCGCAAAATGGGCAACGGACGGCAACGAAAAATAGACTTGTCAGTTGTAGCGAATCCTAGCGGGTGCTTACAGAGTTGGAGATGCTTTGTAAAGGCCTCGTAGTGATCTCCTGGCCGCATACCTAAGGAAGTGTGCAGTGGCATAATAGAGGATTCAGTCAACCGACGGGTGACGAAATCACGACTTGTGGGTAAAGTGGTGTGTCACACCTGAAAGGATCAAGGGCACCGAGAGGGGGGGGGGGGGGTGAATCGGTGTGTCAACAATTTCTCCCAAACGTACTTTAGGCGTGAAGCTAGCACGACTAGATAGGGTGATAACAAAAGCAAGCGATGCGCGCACACAATCTAGTCTATGCAACAAGCAACACCCTAGCAAGCAATTCTACCAAGTAGTAAAGAGACAACCTATCATGCAATTCTACTAGCACATAAAGGTAAATGCGGAAGCGTAAATGCTAGTACGTAAAGGAGATAGAGATAGGAATGCTCATGATTTTTCCCGTGGTCTCGGAAGGATGGCGCCTTCCCCTACTCCACGTTGGGTCACTCCCGCCGGAGTCTCGACCCCGTCCCTCCGCTCGATGGCGATCCCTCCTAGAGCACACTTCACCCTCCGAGTGAAGTCGCGGGCACGTCCCGCCGGGCTCGATCCCGGGTACTCTTCCGGAGGTAAGGCTCCGCACGTAATGCGTGCCAAAGGGCGCTCCACTAGTGATGCTTCTTTCGCACGGGAAGCTCCAAGGCCGTGTACAAACTTGTGTTAGCTTCCACAATCTCCTTGGACAGCTCAACACCAACGCCTAACCGGTCTAGGCCTCGCCATAGACCAAGAGTAACAAACCGAAGTGACTCTCTCAAGCTCACACTAGCTTAGAGATCAAGTGGATGCAATTGCTACTCTCTCAAGCACTAGGATCACTCCAAATCCTTCACAAGTGCTTCTCTCTCTTGCTCTTGGCTCCCTCTGAGTTTCCTGCACTCCAACAATGGCCAAGAGACCCCTCAAGGGGCGGGCAACCAACTATATATAGGCTACCAACCCAAAACTAGCCGTTGCCCAAAAGTGCCCTGCGAAACTAGAGACCGTACAATAGGACCGTATTGTCCGGTCTCTTCCAGACCGTACTGTCCGGTCTCTATTTCCAGGCGCATCTCCATCTTCTTCTTCATCTCCAATGAAGACCGTACTGTCCGGTCCCTAGGACCGTACCATCCGGTCGATTGTCCGGTCTTCATTTCTTCCACTTCCAGAAACTTCAACTTCTCTGTCTGGAAATCTTCTGATGACCGTACTGTCCGGTCATCATGACCGTACCATACGGTCCATTGTCCGGTCTTCATTTTCTCAGCATCCCGAGACTTCACTTTTCTGTCTGGATCTTCAATGAAGACCGTACCATACGGTCCCTAGGACCGTACTGTCCGGTCTCTACCGGATAAGCTGAAAACTTGATCCACTCTTGATCCTTGCTTCCAACTTCTTCATCCTTGGTTCCTCTTCTTCTCTTCAGCCACCCTAGCCCTCGAGAGACTCACTATGCATCCATATGATCTCTAACCTAGTGTGCGCTAAGAGAACCAATTCGATCCCTCTTGATAGTCCGGTTTTTCCTATGGACTCAAGCTAACATCTAACCAAGCAACACTCGCTTGGATCTAGCATGTCCTTAGCCTTGATCCACATCTTCTCCGCGACTCCATCAAGTTCTCGATCCGAATTGTCGAGGCAACCAATCACCAAGTCGTCGATAGATAGAGTATGTGAGACGACGCTTCATTGACATGACCATTTGTATATCCTACAAGGAAATGTTAGTCACATCAATATGGTCACCCAATCACCAAAACATTCATACCTTTGGGGTTTCCAAACTCCAATGGTCATGAAGCTTACAACACCCTAAAATCCAGAGCCAAAATCAAAACAGTAAAAATCGCTAAAAATTTAAATCTTTTGTTCGATCTTACCTTGTCACGAATTTTCAAAAATAAAATTCACTAAAATAATTCAACCTTAGTTTAAAGTTGGAATTTAGAAATATAAAATTAGTTCTCAAGTGTTTGCTCCATTTAAATTTCCACTAAAAACTTTGAACCTTTTCGAATTTACAAGAAATTAAAATAAAGTAGACCAAGTTTCCAATTCAAATTTCAAAAGTTTGAATTTTAAACTTGCATAAAAACTCATCATATGCATTTCTGGGTTTTATTGGATTTATTTTGAGTGTTTGAGCAGTTTTTGTTTTTGTTCGAATTTGAAATCCTTTCAAATTCGAATTCCAGAAAAAGATCAAATCCTCTCTTCTTATCGGGCTGCTCTTTTCCTTTTTCTCTCTGCCGGCCCAACCCCTTTTCCCCCTTCCTTCTCTTTTTCTTTTCCCTCTCGGGCCGCAGCCGCCCCGGCCCAACTTCTCCTCTCGGCCCAGCCTGCCAGCTGCTCCCCTTCCCTCTCTTGTCTGGCTGACGCGTGGGGCCTGCCCGTCGTCCTCCTCCCTCGTCCAGTCAAGTCGCCGCCCATACCGCGGCCGCCGCCGACGTCACGCATCGCCTCCCGCCGCCTTACTGTCGCCACCGCCTCTCCCTTCCTTGCCGCGCCCGCCAAGCCTCCGACCGTGCACCGCCTTCGCCGTCCTTAAAAACGGACCCGAGCCCCCTTCCTTTCCTCATTCCCCTTTTTTTTCCCCTTCTCTCTCTCTCGTCTCTTCGGCGAGCTCTCCGGCGAGCCCCTCCGCTGTCTCCGGTGAGCCCCACTCCCCCTTCCTTCTCTCATTCACCCCTCCGCTCCTCGCTTGACATCATCATCCCCTCCGTTGGCGCAGCCGTGCGTCGGGGAAGAAGATCGACGCCGCGAACCGGCCACCATCTCCGCCGCCGACCCTTCCCCATCCTCCTCTCGCCCCTCTGAGCCCGAGGTGAGCCTTGCCGTCTCCTTCTCCCTCTCCTGCGCGTGCCCTTTTCCTTCATTCTCACACGCGCACACGCTCCCAATCGAGCTCCGCCGCCTCCGCCATGTCCCTCCTCGTCGCCGGCCACCACCCCGGCTGCGCCCGGCCACGCCGAGGCGCGCATCACACACGCCGCCCTCCCGCGCGTGCGCGCGACCTCATACGCAAGCCCGCGCGCACGTATTCCCTTTTTCCCCCCTCACGCCGGCGAGCCGCCCAAGTCCGGCGAGCCCGCGCCGTCGCTCCTCTCACCCCTGTCGACGACATCATCCACCGCCCGCTTCGCCGTCTCGCATAGAGTCCGTAGGTGCTGCCCGCGTTCCGCTCCGACCACCGCGGCCACCGCCGGCGAGCGCTCCGGCAACGAGCCGCCGCGCGCGTCGCCTCGGTCCACCGTGGACCGGTGGACCGCCGCCTGACCTCGGTCCACGAACCCGTGGACCCAGTCCACACTATTCCTATTCAAAAATAAATCCGAAAATCCTGGAAATTCCCAGCCTTGCACATTTTACAGTTAAACCCTCAAGCTTTCCTGTAATTATGTTTTGGTCCTGTCTTTTTACAGAAAAGTACCTATACTTTTCTGTAATTACACTTTGACCCCTATCTTTTTACATCGAGACCCCTAAACTTTCCAAAATTACAGATAGGTCCCTGTCGACTTTCTGTATCTACCAATAAGCCCTCTATTTTTACAAACAAGCCCTTGAAACTTCAAATCTCCATATCTTTTCCGTTTCAATTCCGTTTCGAGCGATTCTTGCGCTCTCGCGTTCGTATAAACGCGTAGTACCTTTGGTACTAGTTTTGAAGATCTAAAATATCTTTTTGCGCCATCAACACTCTAAATTCCTATTCTTTTTAATAAAAATCCCATCTCGACAAATCTCATCCTCACGACCCCACACGTCGTGCACACTTGCTCAAATCTCTGCACTACACTTAACCAATTTCAGCACACTGTCCCGCCTCAACATAGTGCATTTTGGCACTATTCTTGGAACCCCGCGCACAAACCCGTATATGCCCTAATTCTTTCTTTTTCGATAAGCGTTTCGTCTCGGCAGATCATACATCACCTATCTCGTCGTCCTCTAGTGCTTAATCATCACTTGGTTTTCTACCGATCTTTTACATCAATCTCTCGTACGTTCTGAGAATGCTAAATCCACACGGAGAGTGCACACACATTTCTTTTCGATCACTTTTCCAATCTCAGAAAAATCCCAGAAAATCTCCAAAAAAATGCTAGATTGTATTCTAAACCTTTTACCCGACCCTTGTTGCTCCAGATTAATTAGGATTATGGCTATACTTAATTTCTTAGCTTAATCCTGATTAATTTCCTTTCTATAAATATCCTAAATTCATATTTCCTCCGTTCCAATTCCGATTCCAATGATTCTTTTACCTAAATTCATCTAAAATTCCTGTCTGTCCAACCAACCAGAACCATAATCTCTGGAGACCCACACTAGACCTTGAACTCGTCAATGTCCTAAATCCTTCTCTTGTTCATCGTATCATTTCCTGGCACATCGATCAAACTTGGCACATAGTAATCTCTTTTTACCGCAATGCTTCCCATCACTAACCATGTCAATCAAAACCCCTTGCGCTGTATCACCGACCTTCATCTAGCCCTTTGATTCATCGATCTCTCTCACCCTTTTTATTTGGTCTTTTATTCAAGTCCTTGCGTTTTTCTCTGCTTTCGCGCATTCATATCTCACATGAGCACGCACACGGATCACCGTCATGCGCCCGTCGCGTGGCAGATAAACTTATTAGATAATAAACCAATGATAATTAAGTAGTACCATAATAGGTAATTAAAATGACACACTTGCACGTTGTATATGTGTTGCATAAGCCTTTATATAGATTACAACCTATATAAAGACTTAGTGCCATAAATGTACAACAAACACGTGCACCCGCCGTCTCCCACCTTCTCATGTACTCATGCAACCCTCCTGGTGTTTAGCATCCTTCATTTACAACCAAAAGCCCTAGTGTTCGATGCATCACCCATATTAGCTATAAAATAATATAATCGCCCTTAATGTAAAACTTGCTGCATCATGCATGATCGGTGTCTTTTGTCGTTCACTGGTATTCCCTCGTCTTTCCAGTTGGAGTTAATTGGATCTTAATTGGCTCTTTTTTATCTTTATTTCTTTTGCGGTAGTTTGTTTATTAGTATTGTTTTATACGCTAGATTGCGTGAGCTCCGAAGAAGAGCCAGAGGAATTCGAGGAATTGCTAAAGAATTCAAATTCAAGGACATATCAGAAGATACAAGAATCAAGAAGGAACTTGAAGATTAGGAAAGCGATTTTTGAGGCAAGCCCTAACTCCCATTGATCATATTGATCCTATGATTGCAAAATTATCCTATTTAGAGCTGTTTCTAAATAAATATGCATGGTATTTAAAGGTGATTTAAATGCTAGAAGGTCCTAGTAATATTTGATTGCCATGCCTTGATCTTGAAATATCCTGATTCCTTAATGAACCTAGGAACCCGCATCATTAATTCATTAATGATGTGCTGGTATGCTGCTTAGGACTATCACCATGTGTTTCAAAAATCTTGCTCACATGCTTTTGTGTTAAAATGTGTGAGTGCTTGGTGGTGTGCGTAAATGTGAAAATGGGTGGGATTGGTGATAAAGTGCAACCCATAGTGGGGGATGTTTTGGCGGGATCAGGCGAGGTAGTCCTCAGCGGGGAGGCTATCTCTGGGACGCCCTTCCTCGCGAGGATTGGCTATTGAAGATGCCTGGTTCGGTCGTATAAGGACCGGTTCTTGTGCCGCCTTTGCCTAGCACTTTACGCGCAGCCACAAGCCGTATATGGGTACGGGATTGGAACCACACCCTACTAGTACTCACCCGGTACCCCTCGGAGGCAGGAGATTGCAACGGAGTCCCAGGAAAAGACTCGACGAGGGTGGCGGCGAGTCCGGCATTTATTGGAATCTGGCCATGTTATGTGTTTGTGAAGCCCCTGGTGATGTCCGTAGGGGATGCCGTGGTGGTACCAAGTGGGTACGGGACCTTTAGTAGGACAGTCCGAACTGGGATCCCGGGGAGGACTGGACTACCTTGTGGGGAAATTTGTGCACCCTCGGCCGAGGTTATGAATCTATCCGGATAGCCGTGTTCCACGGTATTGGACAACGCGAAAGCAATGGCCACACTATGATTAGAGTTTCCTGTGTGAGTTATCCTTGGCGTGTTTTTGGAATACACCGGTTTGGAGCCGTGTGCTGGTTGTCGGCCAGCGTTAAAAGTTGAGGAACTGGCGGGATGGATTGCATCTCCCCCAGGGCCGCCCAACCCCACTAAATATAATGACAATACCTGACTGTAGTTTGTGAACTGTTTTCTTTTCAAAACAACCTTTGCATAAAGTTGGCTTTCCACCGATTTGATAAACCCTCAGCCTATACCTTGTTCACACCCTTGCATAATATCTACCCCTTGTGTTAGGACTTGTTGAGTACCTTATGTACTCACGCGTTTGCGATTGTTGTTTTTAGTGAAGTGAAGTCTCCGTAAGAAGCGGCGACGTGTTGGTTTTCGGGTCTGCTTCTCAAGTCTGCTTGTGGCTTGGGCTGTGGTTTCCGCTGTTTGCTTCGCCGTTAGTTGGTCGGATGGACATGGATGGTCCGAATCCTTGTCCTGCCGCCACTAAAGGCTCTGTAATGGGTAATACTTCCTTTATTCGAAGTATGCTTTGACTATCATATCTGTGTTCTTGTGCGTATCAGCTACTGATCCAGGGACTGATACATAATGCACATCATACTCTAGAAATGGGGTATGACATGGTGCAACCTCCGCAGAGTGTAAAACTGTCTTGACAGCCGTGCTCACGGTCACGAGCGAGCTTGGACTTACTCATGATTAGTTGGTTGGTTTGATAGTCGGGTGGTGGGAACCTGATGAGTTGGTAGCCAGATGGTGAGAATCTGGTGAATCTTGGTAGCCTGGTGGTGGGAACCTGGTGAGCTCTGTTGTTGCTGTTGGGAGTTGTCATTACACCTAGTAAATAGGATGCTTTTTGATATAGATGAGTCTATATTAGTATTTGAATAGATGCAGACTCTGAGTTAAGCCTCTCTTGATTTAGCCTTGCATGTCATAATTTCTCACACTTGCTGAGTATAAAATGTACTCATGCGCTTGCTTTCTATATATTAAATGCTGTTCAGTGAGCTGAGGAAGACTACATTGAAGACGGTGCAGAGAAGGTCACGTTGCCGCCAGTCGATTGCCTGTGGAGCGCCCTGGAGTTTCTTCTTCCGCTGACGTGTTTTACTCTGGTTTGTTTTATTTAAAGTTGTTTGATTCGTTATAGAACTGTTTATGACTGTGATGTCGCTACATGTATGATAAAACAGATCCTGGCATACATGTAGAATGCATTCGATTTATGTATATAAAAATCAGGTGTGACAAGAACTGAAGTCATGATACACAATGCTTCAACATATATATGGCATGATATGTAGCACTAAGCTGCCAGAATTTGTAGGATGGACAGAGAGGCAAGAGTAGCTCGGTGGTTTCTAGGAGCAGGATGCAGCGGGAATGCGAATGAAGCCACACAGAGATCATCCAGCTCCGCTTGGTGGGAACACGACGTGAATGCAGGCACGGGTCACGCCACCGGCGTCTCGGTCCCAGGCCGCGAAGGCTTCGCCGCTGCCTTGCATCCTCGCGACTTCCTCATCTCCGGCCGTGGAGGCTCCGCCATCGCCCTTCTCCCCCGGCTGTGTGCGCCTCGTTGCCCCTCTCCTCCCTGCCGCACGCGTGGATAAGGCGAGCTCTGCTTCACCGTGGTTTGGCAACTTGCATGAGCCTCCCTACCGCAATCTTGCAGGTGCTTTGCGTGGAGGCAGAGTAGGTTCGTGTACGGGGTGGAGCCAGGGGGCGAGCAGGGAGGCTCACTGCGTCCCTCCTTATGCTCAATTGCTCAGTGCTTACTGCTTAGTGCCCTTAAAATCACCATGGGAATTAGGGGAAAAAGTAGATTTGGCCTTCTCATGGTCAATTCCTGGGTGTGGGGACGATCCAATCTTAATCCAAAGGATATCCAATGATCCAATCTTATGCAAGTATATCTTATATATTTTTTTAGACAAAGCAAAAAAGTGATTATTAACCATGGCGTTGTTTTCCTTTATATATCAGACTATATATATAGAGTATAGACCGTCGTCTTTGTCATTCTCTCTGTCATTCCACCAACTAGCTAGTGAGGAGGTCCAGCCGTAAGCCGTTTGATAATGATGAACATGGTTGTTGAGGAACTGAATTCATTGATCAACGTGACTATACATGCTACCATGCATAAATAGCAAGCTTCTGCACGTAGGTGTAACCAACGTACATGGAGTACTATTGTAAAACTGGCCCGGCCGCTAATAAGATTGAGGAGACGGGCGGGAAGCTGAGAGGCACAGGGCAACCGCTCATTGCTCTTGGGAGTGGGAAGCATCTGGAATTGATCTGAAGCTGGAAATCGATCTTGAGCACCCCGAGGCCGGTAGCCGCTCGACGACGGCGCCGCGGTGAATAGCGCTGAATTCCTTCGTAGCGACTCCGCGCACGCACGGCACAGCATCAGTTACATCTGCAGCTACTTACCAGCCCAGGTTACGCCTAATGATCCCTTCACGCTCACAAAGCGGGCCGGTGTGATCGGTATCACAGCTTCTCTCTTCTCTTCTGCTCTTGGTTCTCGAACACCTCAAAAAATGTTGGCCTGAAGGAAAAAAAGTTAGTACCGCATCGCTGCCTTGCTAGCTATCTTTTTCGCCCTCTTTTCTTTCCCTGTTCATTCAAGAAGGTTCGTGTACCTTATAATGCTTAATTTGCTTGCCGCGGCGTGCACCATATGCACACGTTTGATGCAAGCCAAAAAATCTTCTGCGAAACACGACGCAAGAGTACAACGCAGAGGGTTGTATATACATCACGGATCAACGCAAGAAGGCAGGACGGCCGATTTGGCATCTCTGTTCTTCTGAGTTCTTACACATACACTAAAAAAGGGAAAGGATCGAAGGGACAAAAGTGAATGCAGCCTATAAGAGTCACACCCGAGATGAAGTAGTACTGGCAGACTAGTACCTGATATAGAACAAGAATCTCATCCGAGACATTTTACGGTGTTTTACGAGGTATCCGGAAGTATTAAGAGGTACTGCAACGTGGACAGTTGATCAAGAGAGTGACAAGGTATGGAATAAAAATTATCATAAAGGTGGCAACTAATTAATCAAGAGTCTTTAGTTACATCACAATTATTAGCTCCATTTCATTTCCTTCCGAAAAGATGACCTTCTCTCTCTATCTTTCTCTTCCTGAACAATTTCTAATTGGCGTGGAGGGATGAGCGGTCATTGGTGCGCGAGGATTTTTCATGGAGACAGCCTTCATCCATTGAAGCATGGCGAGAACATAAAAAGAAAATGATTATTTACTATGTTTTTTTGGTTTCTTACTCAATCAACGGTTGATTTACTCAATCTACGAGATGGATCCAGAAGGGAATAATCTGTAAATCTGTTTGTAAATATGTAATGATTTGTTTCAAAAAAATGCATGATCTTTGGCAAATCCGCTCATGCTCTTTCTTTTCGCTCCACAATTTTAGCACCCAACGCACAAGTACAAAAATTTTAAACATGTAATTGGTGAAGAACCATGTAGATTTCTAAAATTAATGATGATGATACAAAACACTTCCTGACGTCATCGCCGCCGGCACCTAGCGCGTCATCGCTGCCAGAACCGCCTTGCCATGTTCCGTAGCGGCAACGCCGCCTGCACGGCGTGGCTCGCGGCAGATGTGTTGTTGCCTTATTCAAAAAAAAACTGAAACTAAGTAAATGACAATAAAACAAAGTAAATGTAGGAAGGCTCGGTGATTTGTTTACTCTTTGCCATGTCGTTTCATATGATCACCAACCAAAGTTACTTTTTTATCCTTCATACTAAAGTACCTCCATCAATACTTTTGTACCTTTTGGTAGGTACCTTTGATTGCGGAGCGTTAGGTTTAAGGCAAAGGGTGACGTTGTTCGCAAACACCGTAAAAGATCTCATTCCCGTGCATCCCACTCCCAGCTCAACACTGCTCGTTTCCCATGAAACCGGTCACCAACCGGAGATTCGTGATGAAGTTCAAATGGCATCGGCAGACGGAGGAGATCTCGTTCGCTTGCATCCCACTCCCAGCTCAACGCTGGCTGGGTTGAGCTGGGAGTGGGATGCACGGGGAACTTTAGCTGAAGATCACTTGACACTGGCCGGGTTCCGCACTACTTGGTGCACAAGGAAGTCCAACAACACAGCACATTTCCCGTTCATGGCACTAGCCGCACAAGGTGGATGGCAGGAGCTGTTTGCGCACGTTGCAGGAGCTGCACGTAAGCATCCGGCTGGGCGCACTGCAGGTGACAGCATTAGACGGGCTCCGGAACTGACCCTGACCCAGGTGTGTTCCAGATGCTTGTCTCATATGCCTCGATCGGTTCCTAAGGTTTAGGATTGTGTCATGAGCAAGCATGTGCGACCGGATACAGTGTTTCATTTCTACTCCTTTCTTGCCCTGTATTATGATGAAGTCGTTTCATGTTAGACAAAGGTCTCAATTCTAACTCTGCAATGACAGCAGAAACGACCAATCCAATGGCCTTAGGTGTACTGCTGGTTTTCTAAGATTCTAAAATGATGACGAAGTGAATTACGTAAGGCGTAAACTTCTTTTCGGCTCTTTATTTGGAAGATTCAGAGACTGAAGTCTCATGGCATCTTGCCAAGATTTCTATCGAGAAAATTGGGCTATATATAATTTTTTAAAAACTGACTATACAATTAAGAATATGGAGAGGCGGCATCCATCATATTACCCGGCTGGGAATGGGATCCGTTAAGAAATTGAGGGGCACGGACGGACCACTCCATGATAGTGGGCGTGTGATGCATTATGAACTCGAGCTGAAGACAAAGCCAGCTGGGTTTGTGGGCAATCATGTGTCAGTAATTTGCTAAAACAGTTGGGGAAGTTACAAGTTTGTTAGTGTTGCCCAGTGTACTCAATGAGAAACTACTGTCGAGATAATGATGGAAGGCCTTTCAGTGCTCAACGAAAGAATTTGTAGCGTTGAAACGTGAGCAGTGACACGACTGCAACACGCTGTAGAGTGTAGTGGCTTAGTCATGGATGATGTGCCGCCAGTAATCAGTACTCCGTACAATACAAGGAAAACTATGTACCACTATCAGTACGAAACCACATAAATAGAGCTCATGTGCATTCAATATCTGTGGGACTACCTGAGAGCAGTTAGCGTTTGATTAGTCAAGAGTCTAGTCAGCAAGCAGCATATGTATGTTTGAAGCCAGGACTCCCAAGATCAGGCAAGAAGTCAGGCAGGCCTCCTCCAACCAAATATATCAGACACAGGTCTCGGGTCACGGCCCTACCGGGCAGACAGAATAAATTATGATCGGGTCTTTCCAATAAAAAAAAATTATGATCGGGGCTTCAACCTACTAATTGCACCTTCTGTAAAGTCCACGAACATGGCTTCTATAGCTCGCTCACAAATAAATACTCCCATGGATCAAGAATACCTTTTCGACAACGAGAAAATTACGGAACTTGTGTGACAACGGAAGTTGTAGTAGCCTGGCCAGCACCGGCCGGCTATCACAGCTAGGAGCTTGTCTGACTTCGTGCTTAGAAATCCAAACGGCTGTTGTTACATGGCAATATGTTACTTGGAGTGGGACGCATAGGGAACAAGCTGAGTTGTCACACGTTGTGCTCTTGGCATCACTGCGGTTGTGTCGACAACCATGGCGACCGGAACGCCCACAGATCATATGCCGGTCGCCAGCAACGGGAGGCGGCACGAAGGTAACGCCGAGGTCCTCGTGAGGCCCCGGAGGAGCTGTCCACCCGATCAATGAAAAGAAGCACGTGCTGCAAAGGAGAAACAGCAGCGCCGTTCATTTCACCCCACCCGATCAATGAAAAGAAGCACGTGCTGCAAAGGAGAAACAGCAGCGCCGTTCATTTCACCTGCAGTTACCTGCAGTTCCATTGACTGCAGACTGTTGGAGCCATATGTGACTCACTGACTAGTTTACAGACTCAGTCGTGACCTCTGGACTCAGGGCCGGTCCTGAGATTTTGGTGCCCGGGGCAAATTCAAATGTTGGGGCCCCTCTATGTTTATTTTTTTAAAAAATATATTTATATTTATATAATATAAACTTTATTTATGGGTAAAAAAGTATATTAAAATTATTCTTATAAAGTGATTTGTGTAAATTACAGTAAGCGTTTCTTCTAGCGTTTTTAGATATAAAGTAACTAATGATGGTATATATATCAATCTAATTCGGCAAATTTTTCAAAACGCACATAAAGTGGCCAATTAGTTCAACCGTTCTTGAGACATGATGGGCCTTAAATATTTCTTCAACAATTTTCAACTTTGAAAAGCTTCTTTCATCTGATAGCACGACATTGTCTTTGTTGCAAATATAACTTCATATCCTTTAACTTGGATATTAGATCATTTAAGTGTACATTAGATGAGCCATCTGAAGAAGACGATTTTTCTTGCAAATTTATTGCAACAGTCTTCTAGTTCGGCTGAAGGACTACAGCAGCGCCGGCAGCGGCATTCAACGACGAGCAGGTGCGCCGACTCATGACGTGAGTGCGGCCGCCGCAAAGAATTTTTGATGGCAGACGCTGTGATCGTATGCTCGTCATTGCCATTGCCGTATTATTGGGCTTGTTCTACTTGGTTCACGAAGGCAAGCTGCAGGGCCCTCGGATGAAGTTTTTGCTGGACTTGTTGCCTGCGCTACAGCCTGCTAATAAGGGCCTAATCGGGTGGAGTTTTGTTATTTCTGGACCAAAGCCTATATACAAACATGTAACAGGGTGGGGCCCCTTGGAGTCGGGGGCCCTGGGCGGCCGCCCCGTTTGCCCCCCTCCAGGGCCGGTCCTGTCTGGACTGGAACGAGCACCAGTCCCGCGCATGGCCGCCGATTGAGATCATGAATCCACACTCTCGCCGGACGCAGTCGAAAACATGTTTTCGTTTCTACACAAAGGCATCGCAGCGCTACAATATTAGTGGTGCCGTCTAATAAGGTGTAGTAGAGAAACAATAATGCACATGTCTGTGCATGATGTAGCATTTTCCCTAGATCTTAATTATAAATGCGCCTTAATTTCACTAGCTGGTACAGCGCTACATATTAATTACTACGAATTAGCAAGAAAATACTCCCTCCGTTCATTTTTTTTTGGGTCATATTTGGTATTGGCACAAAGACCAAGTAGCAGTCAATGCAGCTGCACATTCAAGAAAAAAGGCAAGAGGCATGCAAAGCAATTTGTGTAAATTAATTAGCCAGCCAATCCAAAGAGACATACACATTATTTCACATCAAAGCCCAACAGTTACGCACACGGTACAATGTGAGCAATAGAAATACACCCAACAATTGTGAATAAATCTGTTTGGCAAATACGCCCAAGAAAAGTGAACGGAGGAAGTACTCATGTACTAGTAGCAAACTTCAAACGATAGTAGATCTTACACAGACTAGTTACTTGGTTGGTGAAGCATTAAAAATAATTACACTGGCTGAACTTCAGCCCCTAGCTGGCCATAAGTATTTGATTGGTTAGCTACATATAATCAGAAGGAGCTGATGAGGAGGAAGTCAAAATGGTGGCCGTTGTATGCAAAGACCTGCAGCCTAAGAGTGGGATGCATAGGGAATGCGAGCAAAACACCGCCAATGTAGTGTAGTCATGTTCACTGCAGTTCCATGAGCAGGTGAAGTGACTGGTGCAGGACTAAGTGACGGGCCGGGAAGCAACATTCCTAGGAACCGGTCTTTTTCTGTCCTTGCTGCTCAGGTCGAGCAGCATATGCACACCGCTCTACGTGCGTTGAGCTTCCTAGTCCTCCAAGTGGAAACTCACTACAGAAGAAGCGGTGGCTGCGTTCGACGGGAGTAGAGGACAGACTGTTGAGCCTTTAGCCTCTCTCTCGTCACTCGGTGCATCGGACATCGCTTAACGTTGAAGTTCCGAACGGTAGGGCATGGACGAACAACCCAGATAAAGCACCGCCACGCGAGACTTAATTATCGATGAACAACATTTTCATCAGCTCATGATCATCATGTGAATTAATCATGCACAGTGGAATACCACCGATAGTTCAAAAGGTTAACTCGTCTGATGAATTAGACACTTATTATTTGTTATTATGTATGTATAAGATGGAACTGTACTTTTTTTTTAATGTAAGATGGTACTGTAGTACTAGCAGGTAGCAACCATGAAAAAAAATTCAGATGGTAACACATCTTGGTTAATAGCTAGCGTACAATTAAGTATAGAGATTTGCTAGTTCTCGGGTGACTGAGATTTTGTATATCTCTCAGTCAAAATTTTGGAACAATAAAACATACTGCTAGAATAACAAAACTACACTACTGTAACAATGAAATTGTACTGCTGGAACAATTAGTTCTTAGGTGGAATAATTTCATTTTTCAAAAGAACATTTTTTTTTGCACAAGTGAATGAAAAATTTGGGTGGTTAGAGACTGAGAGATTAGCAAAATCTCAGTCACCTGAGAAGGAAACACCTCCTTAAGCATAAGGACTAGGCCTTTTTGGGAGTCGCCCCATTGTGTTCGCCATGTGTGAGGTGTGGGAGGTCCGGGGACGGAAGAAGCAGGGACGGGGTGACGGCAACAACTCCTGCATATATGAGATTTTTTTTGGCCGGTAGTGAATTGGCAGGACTAGAGAAAATCGGCGCCAAACAATGTCACGCGTGTGGGAGAAGTAGGACTGGGAGCCCTAATTTTTTCCCTGTTTTAGCTACAAATGAGGGGAGTTTAGGGGGTACGAAAAAGTTAGAGGTGGTTTTGGGATCATGATAGAGATGATTTCTTTTATTGAATGTCAATATTTTGATTTACAGGATGTCTATGTGGCTCTCTCGAAGATGCTCTTAAATCAAATATATAATCTTATATAGTCAATACTTGCGAGCAGAGGGGCGCACTCCCCAAGGTGACGTGGGTAGTCTAATAGTCATCCAATCATTGATACAATGGCTCAATTCTTACAGCAGATGATTTGCCCTAAATCATTAAATATGACATATTAGTATGTCAAATCATGATTTTTCCTGTGAACGGCTGATTTGGACAATCTTCATTGTCCAAACATGAATTCGAACCGTGCATTTGATCCTTATTAAAAGTTATATTAGGGTGGACAAGTAAAATTAATTAGAGAAGGAAGTACAAGAAAGAAAAATAAAAGTTTATGAGATGATCTAGCTAGGTTTTTGCGTCGATGTTTTTGACCTTTTTACGTAGCACGTGCAATCAAGTAATCTTAACGTGTTGCACAAACGCAGAACGCAAGTGCATCAACTCTGCTAGATGCGCGCACACGCAGACACCTAGCAGGAAAAAAAAAATTATGTCCACAAAGCTACTAGCAGTTTAATGAACATTTCAAGATGATGTTTTGAATCCGCTGCTGTAGCGACCCGCGTTTTTGCCCGTTATCAAAAATCACTAAAAATTTGAACTTTTTAAAATTTTCCAATTAAAATCAATTTGCTAGCTTTAGTTAGTAGCAAAACCAAAATATTTTGAATTTTAAACGGTGCATAAAAGTCACCATGTGCATTTTCGTGTTTTTCTTGATTTGATTGAGTGTTGGTTTCAATCCTTCCTTTTGAATGAATTCAAAAATTCATTCAAACTCAAACTCAGAAAAAGATCAAACCTTTCTTTTCCCATCGGGCCGTTCTTTCTCTTCTCTCCCGGCCGGCCCAATCTCTCCTTTCCTCTTTCTCTTTTCCCTCTCCCGCCTGGGCCGCAGCCACTCCGGCCCAGCACCGGCCGCGCCAGCCCAACCCGTCTCTCCCTCTCTCCCGGTCACTGACGCGTGGGGACACGCGCCCGTCGTCTCCTTCCTCGCGACCGGCGCAAATCGCGCTCGTCGCCCATACCGCGCTGCTCCCCTCGCCGCCCTCGTCGCGTCCAAGCTCCAGGAGCAGCACGTGAAGTTCGTGCACGCGTAGCACCGCCTCTCCGTCCCGTCTCATCGCACAGGAGCGCGCCATTCCTTCTTTTCGCGAGTCGCCCCGGAGCCCCGGCGAGCTCCATGTCTCGACGTCAGCCACAGCGCCGCCCATCTTCTCCCCGTTCCGTCGCTGGCACTGCTCCCACTCCTCCCGCGCATCACCGCGTCCCGCACCGCCTTCGCACGTCGCGTCGCGCAACTACTCCGGCGAGCAAAATATCTCCGGGAACCGCCTCCGCGCACTGCTGTGAACCGCCATTGGCGGCTATAAAGCAAGGGGCAGACCCCCGCTTCTCTTCTCTATTCTCATTTCTCTCCCACACTCACTCTCGAGCCTTCCCTCTCACTTTTCCCCACTCTCCCTCAATTCCGGCGGATACTCCGGCGAGCCTTTTCCCCTTCTCCGGTGAGCCCCGCTCCCCTTTCTTTGTCGAATTCGAAGCTCCGATGCATACTTAACCCCCTGGTGCCCCTCATTTGTGCAGCCGCGCTCTGTACGAGGTGGTCACCGCAACCCTAGCCCCGCCGCTCGTCGACCCCGGCTCCGGCCATCCCCCGTCAACCCCTCGCCTGTCCGAGAGCTCGGTGAGCATCCCCTTCACCCTCTCTTTCTCCTGCGCCACCCCTCGTCGACCCTTTTTGACTGCGTGACTCATTTCATCGAGCGCCGGCCCCGCCGCCGCCTTTTCTTCTCGCCGCCGGCCGCCGCGAGCCCCCTCCGGCCCGGCCGAGTTCACCGGACGCTCCGCAATCCTCTAGCGCACGCCCCCGATAGCACACACTCGCGCACAAACACGCGCACGTCCTTTTCCCCTTTCCTCGCCGGCGCGCCGCCAGCTCCGGCGACGTCGCGCCGCCGCGTCCGTCGTCTCCGTCGACGACGTCTCCCACCGCTGCACTCGCCGCGTCGCGTAGAACACGTAGGTGTGCACCTTGTCGCGCCCCTCCGCTTGTAGCCGCAGCCGGCGAACCCACCGGCGAGGCGCCGCCGCGCGCGCTCTTTTTCCCGGCCGCGTCGACTCAGCCGCGCCGCCGCCTGACGTGGCAGCCACGTCGGCGCGCGGGCCCGCGACGACCCAGTCGCCTTGCTCGCGTGGCACACCCGGTCCACCATAGACCGCACGCACACACCACATCGGTCCACAGCACCATGGACCGAGTCCACAGAACAGTGGGCACACAGTGCACCGACCACCACTGGCCCACTTGTCAGCCTCTCAAAATCTTTTCCATTCAAAAACAAATCCAGAAAATCTGGAAAATCCCGGGGGCCCTGCATTTTTTGCAAATAAGCCCCTGATCTTTTTATTAATTCTGTATAAGTCCTGTCTTTTTACAGAAAAGTCCCTATGCTTTTCTGTAATTACAATCTGACCCCTATCTTTTGCACCGAGACCCCTGAACTTTTCCAAAATTACAAATAGGTCCCTGACAACTCTCGGTAATTACCAAAAAGTCCCAGAAACTTTTCTATTCTTGCAAATAAGCCCTCAGACCCCCTGGACCCATTTGTCAGCCTCTCACACGATCTGTAATCGCTAAGTCCACCCACAGAATGTACACAGAAACCTTTTCCGACACATTTTCAATAGCAGAAAAATTCCAGAAAATTCCTAAAAATACTTTATCACCTCCTAATCATTGTACAACCATTAGTTACCTCAAATTAATCGGGATTATGGCTATACTTAATTAAGTAAGCTAATCCTGATCAATTTCCTTTCTTTCACTTCAAAAATCGGTATCTTCATCGTTATAACTCCAATTTTGGCGAAACTTGCGCCAAAATTCATCTAAAATCCTAATCTATCCAGTGCCACCAAAACCAACTCCTATCTGGTTTTATTTGGATTTTATTTGGATTTATTGCTCTGTTAATTTGTTTGTTAAGCGGTAGATTTATCTCTTGTTAAATCGTTAGATAATCAAGAAGAGGAAGCAGAGGACCCAGATTACGAGGATTTAGCGGAAGAAGAGTTTGGTGAAGGCAAGTCTAACTTCCATTGATCATATTGATCCTATGTTTGCAAATATCCTAATTAGAGCTGTTTTTAAATAAATTGCATGGTATTTAAATGAATTTAAATGCTAGAATGGTCCTATGCAATATTTGATTGCCTGCCTTGGCTTGATTATATCCTGTACCCTTGTTAGCCCTAGGAATCAACATCATTAATTTAATTAATGAATTGTTGATATGCTCGCTGCTTAGGACTTTCACATGTGTTTAATTAATGTTGCTCACATGATTTTCGTGCAAATGCGTGCGTCTTGGTGGTGTGTGTAAATGTGGAATTGGGTGGTATAGTAATAAGTGCAACCCTAGTGAGGGATGTTTTTGGCGGGACCAGGTGAGGTAGTCCTCAGTGGGGAGGCTATCTCTGGGACGCCTTTCCACTTGTGGATTGGCTATTGAAGATGCCTGGTTCGGTCGTATAAGGACCGGTTCTTGTGCCGCCTTTGCCTAGCACCTCTCGCGCAGCCACAAGCCCAGTATGGGATGGGAATTGGAACCACACCCTACTAGTACTCACCCGGTACCCCCCGGAGGCAGGAGATTGCAACGGAGTCCCAGGAGAGGACTCGTTCGTTGGTGGGTGTTCGAGATCCGGCATTTATGATTGACCATATTATTACGATTGTGAAGCCCCTGGTGATGTCCGTGGGGGATGCCGTGGTGGTACCAAGTAGGTATGGAACCTTTAGTGGGACAGTCCGAACTATGACGATAGGGAGGACTGGACCACCTTGTGGGGAAATTTGTGCACCCTTGGCCAAGGTTAAGAATCTTTCCGGAAAGCCGTGTTTCACGGTATTGGACAACGCGAAAGCATCGGCCACACTATGATTAGATTTTTCGCGTGAGTTCCCTTGGTGTGTTTTTGGAAAACGCCGGTTTGGAGCCGTGTGCTGGTTGTCGGCCAGTGATAAAAGTGAGGAACTGGCGGGATGGATTGCATCTCCCCCAGGGCCGCCCAACCCCACTAATCTCTACAGATATTTGATTAGAATTGCGAAATACTTTGTTTTCAAAACAACCCTGCATAAACTTGGCTTTCTCGCCTTGTCGATAAAACTCAGCCTATCCGTTGATATTCCTTGCATATTCATAACCCTTGTGTTAGGCTTGCTGAGTACCTTAAGTACTCACCCTTGCCTAAATCATTCAGAAGAGGAACCTGAGTATGACTTCCAAGCTGATGGTGAAGAGGAGTAGAGTCGGCCTACGCTCAAGCGGTGCCTGTAGGAGTGGAGCCTGTTGGCGGTCGTTAAACCATGATTTGACCGCCAACCTACCGGTAAATAAATGCATAACACCAAGATTTTGTGCATAGTAGTTAGGAATAACACTACTCCACAAGTTTTGGTGAATATTTGGATGCAGGAGTGAATAATGGAGAAAAGAGGGCCCAGCCAGGGAAAATCCCTGGCCGGCCGGCCCCACCCTAGGCCGGCCGGCCCCACCTGGTGGCCACAGGCCTCAGGCTCTCTCCAGTGGGCTGCAAATTAATCCTCAACACGTGATTGAAGGCCAGCCCAACATAATTCCACCGTCATTCTAGAAGGTGGGCCATTTGGGCCTTAACTTGGCCCTTACTTCAATCCTGCCGACCCCACGGACAAACCGACCTTCAGACCGCCTTCAGGAGTGCATCTGAAGCGTTGAGGCAGAAGGCGGTGGCCAACCGCCACAGGGGACGGCCGGCCGGCCACCCCCCTAGGCCGGCCGGCCGGCTTTGGCGGCGCCGCCTCTCCAAAGTCGGCAGAGGAGCTTCAACCGCCTTGGAGACCTATAAAATGGACCCCTCGGCCTCCGAAGCAACGTGCACCATCACACTTCATCCAAGTGTTCATTAGTTTAGTTGAGTAGTAGCTTTGGGAGTTAGAGTAGAGTAGAGTAGAGTGAGAGCTCTCTCGGGCTTCCGGAGTCTTCTCGGAGTTCGGTATAGTTCTTTGTATCTTACTCTTGAGATATTATTTTATTTAATATAATATTTAGTTTTATCTTTATTTATTTCTTTTAGTAGTTCTTTTCTATTTAGTTTATTTATTCTGCCGAGTAAGTGCTCGTAGAAGTCTTGTTGTGGGATTCGTGATTGTTGGAATAGCGAGTACGAGAGAGTGCCGTCGTCGGAGATGACGTCGTGTGAAATCTGTGCTTGTTCATTCTTAGATAGGACTGCTCCGTTGATCAAGAGTAGCTCCTCTAGGCGGGTTGTAAGCGTGGCGCTTAGATCTTTGCCTATGCACGTTTGGCACCCAACCCCACGGAGGATGGTAGCCGCGAGTGTATGTGACAGCTGCACCGGTCTCTGTAATCCACCACGTCCGGGTTGGACTCAGCAGGGTCTTAATTATAGCGGATGGATCCCCAGGGTGAACTAGCAGCATCGGTTGCCCTGGCACTTCCGTGCCCCGAAACGACATGACTTGTATGTGTATGAGCTTAGCTAGAGTAAATAACCTTTGTAGAATGGATTACTAGGAAGAGTAAATAATAGATAAACATACAGGTAGCCTTAACTCTATCTCGTTGCTCTCCCAAATGTATACTACGTTTTTATTTCATTACCTTGGATTTGAGGATGTGTGTGCCACCCATAATTATCATGCCTATCTTACCCCCGTCTCAAGTATAGTTGATACATTATTTCTTTCTCCAAATTATCCAATGCATAGCTATTATTCAGCTTTCTTTTGCTCTACTTCCCTGCGGAAATATAAATACGATAACCCTGGAATACTCCAAGGTGAAATGCTACAATGGTGATCCGTGCGCTTGCGGAATTAATGAATTTAATTTTATCGCATAAGAACCGCCAACAAGCATTTCTGGCGCCGTTGCCGGGGAAGTAGCAGCTAGAAACTGAATAAATGCATTGAAGTTTGTGAGAAGAATAATTATCACTTACTTTTGCGGGCTTACCCTTGTCCTGTCTTTCTTTGTTGTGGAAATTTGAAACAGGACTGTGCATGACTGGTTTCGACCTACCAGAAAACTTCCACTCAGATCCAGAGCAGTTCTTGAGGAAAGTTCGAGCAAGAATCACCAAACAGATCCACAAGAACGCTCTGGCTCTCGAATCATCTCCTCCATCGGTTGTCAGGGCCTCCTCAACGAACAACACCATGGCCGACCCCGTTGTTGAGAAGACGATCAATGACTTCTCCGCGCCAACTACGGAGAACATTCGTGTGGGTCCCAACCCGCGCCTCACCAACAAGGACTACGAGCTCAAGCCAGCCTTGATCAACATGATCTTGGCTAGTCCTTTCTGTGGGAAGCCGTCGGAGGATGCAAACGCTCACCTCCAAAGGTTCCTGATGACGTGCAACACTTTCGTCATAAAGGATGCACCTCAGGACGCCATCCGACTACAGCTTTTCCCATTCTCTCTGTTGGGGAAGGCTCTTCAGTGGTTCTACGCGAACCAAGAGTCCCTCGACACGTGGACGGCATGCTCCAATGCCTTCCTCGCCAAGTTCTTCCCGCCGGGCAAGACGACTGCCCTGCGAAACAAGATATCGGGCTTCCAACAGCTCGCAGATGAGTCGACCGCAGAAGCCTGGGACAGGATGCAGGAGTACGTTCTCTCATGCCCACACCATGGCATGGAGGAATGGCTCCTCATACAGAGTTTCTACCACGGTTTGAGGCCGTCCGCTCGAGAGCACCTCGACGCCGCAGCAGGCGGCTCCTTCTTCTCCCTTAGCGTGAAGAACGCTAAGAAGTTGATTGAGAAGGTGGCGGCCAACCAGACTCATGGTGAACGCCAAGCGGCGAGCACCAAGACCCGTGGAGTGCACCAAGTGGAGACAATGGACATGCTCGCCATCAAGCTCGATCAGCTACTCCGCAAGGTGGAATCTCCACAGGACCTGCAGGTTGCGGATTCCCGCATGACTTGCGAGGAATGCGGCAACGTTGGGCATATGGGCATCAATTGCCCAAATATGAGAGAGGAATGCAATTTCCTCAACAATGGCAATGGGTTCCGCTCCCAGAACAACTACGGCTGGAATTCTAGGCCCGACCTCTCCTTCAATAAAAATCAGGGAGGTAACAATGGTAGTCTTTCCCGTTATGAGCCCTCTATCAAGGATCTAGTTCTCGGCCAGGTCAAGATCAATGACAGTATTAGTAAGAAATTTCTTACTACGGACAAAGCCTTGGAGAGCATAGATGCCAAGTTAGAGTCGTTCAGCACTGCTCTGCAGAATCAGCTAAGCCATAACAAGATGCTAGAAACACAAATAGCGCAAATAGCTTCAGCTGTGCAGTCTCCTCGTGCGGGTAAACTTCCTGGGCAACCGGAAGTTAATCCCAAGGAGAGTGTGAATGCAATAACCATCAGGTGTGAAGAAAGCGACTTGGATGCCGCACTCCCCAGGGATGTGATCAGAAAAGATCCCGGATGGCCAACCATTCCGTGCTTGGTCAACGACCGTTGTTTCGCTCGGGCACTATGTGACTTAGGGGCGAGCGTAAGCATCATGCCGAAGGCGATGTACGATGGGTTAAACCATCCCTTATCTCCAACGGCCATGAAGCTTCAGCTTGCGGATGGGTCACTACGCCTGCCCTTGGGGATTGTCGAAGAAGTTCCCGTACAGATCAGAAACCTCTTCGTCCCCGTCGACTTTGTTGTGCTTGACATGGAGGTAGATGTCAAGACCCCTCTCATCCTTGGGAGGCCGTTCTTGAGCACCACCAACGCCAACATTGACGTGGGGGCAGGAGAGATCCACTTGGACTTCAACGGCAGGGAAGAGACGTTCAGCTTCAAGCCTAAGGTTGAGCAATGCAAGCAAGTACGAGTCATATATGGAAAGAACCCAAGGAGAGTGGAGAAGATTGAAATTACTCCACCCATGCCACAGCCAGACAAGCTCATCGCACATATGAGAGACTATCTGGAAAGAGAGAATGCAAGAAGGCTAGCAAAATATTGGAGGACTCCAAGGAGGATGCCTCAGCCGCCAAACACACCTCAAGCCCCTCTTGCTCCTCCACCGCAAGAAGGAGTGGGCGAATCACAATCGCCTAAGAAGAGGAGAGCGAGGCGCTCAAGAAAGAAGAAGGCAGCTACGGCATCGACCGAGGAGAGTACAACAAAGGCGCCTAATGAAGAAAAGGTCGCCGCCACCAACACAAAGAAGACAACCAAGGTGTGGCGGAAGAAAGAAGGAACCTCTACCTCGCCAGATTCTCCAGCGAGCGAGGTCCAAACAAGTTGAAGAGTTGGAGAACGTCTAGCTCAAAGACGTAAAAATGAGAGCCCTCCGATTGGGGAGGCCATCCCAATCGTTATCCTAGCTAGGCCTAGCGCTCGTTTTTCTTTCCATAAATCATAAAAACAAAATAAAAAAAAAATATATATAGAAAATTTAAAATAACAAAAATAATAGGATTCCCGGCGATGCTCGTTAGGAGCCAGCCGTTTGTATCATCCTCACTCTTTTTTGCAGATCAAGAAGGAGGAGGAAGAGCCTGAATCAAGCTTAAGTCTTACAAAGACTCAAGCTTGGGGAGGGCACCCCCAGGTAAGAAGGAGTTCAATACAAGCTCGAGTCTTGCAAAGACTCAAGCTTGGGGAGGACCCCCAGGTAAGTATTCCTAACTTTCTCAATAAATAAATAAACTCCCTGTTTCGAATAAATGCTAGAATCTTGGTGTTATGCTGCACTTAAAGGAAATGATGATCGAGTTACAAATTAGCTTCCCATGTGTCGCATAGATGCAACCTCTACTCCTGACATACGTGTTATTTTTATTTGAGCATGATCACACCATGAGTCTTGCTTATTTCCGTGGGTTGCATTTGTTACACCAAGTCTGAGCATTGTGGATTGTGATATGGCATGATTAGGACTTGTTGCAATTTCTTAGTATGGTTTCATTCAGAGATGTTTTTCTAGAATTGCTGCAAGTACCTAAAACCCTTCTGTTTTGGCACACTTCTCTTAGTGTGAGGATTTATTAACCTACCAGAGCCATATCATAATATTCGAAACAGCCCCACTCATAGCCATTTGTTTATGCATTGAGTTTCGTTAAGGTTTGATGTACTCTTGAAACTAAGCACTCCTAATTTTGGTCATAATTCCTTCGCGTGTGTTTTCGAAAATTTCTCTCCACCAAATAAAAAGGGGAATGTTTGGATAAATCAACCAAACATTTTTCAGAGTTTGCAAAACTTTTGGTCCATCAAAAATGCTCAAGAATATTTCAAAATGTTTCATTGAACCATTCAAAATTTATGGCCCCTTGCACCATGGAATAGTAAAAAAAAAAAAAAAAAAAAAAAAAAAAAAAAAAAAACTCTATGGTTGCATGACAAAAGTCAATGGCTATATGGTTCTTATCATAAACATCTTGAGCAAAATAAAGGACCAATGTTTTTCAAAACCCCCTTCCATAAGCGTGAGTTCATTTTCTCCCCCTCCATCACATCATTTCCTATGACCAAAATAAATGGAGTTGCTATGTTGATTGAGACTCATTCTTTAGCTTTACAATATATGCATGACATTTGTGCATTCCTTACCAAGCTCCACAAACAAAGCCTCATTTGGTAGAAGGTAGGATGAGTGAAGCTTGTAGGAATAGAACTCACATTGTAGGTAAGAGAAGTGCCTACCAAAACAAAGGAGAATTTTTGCACCTTACCTTGCAGCACATAAAAACTCTGGATACATACCTGCTAGAATTGTGTACTTGTCCGAAAATGCCGTTCTAGTCTCCAATGCTGCATGACAAGGTGTGACATATAAGCCCCACGATTTTTGCAACACTCATGAATATTTTGTGCTCTCGTAAACTTACCACTGTTTAGGGAGTATGTTGTTGCATCTTTATTACCCATGGGGCGCTTCTTTGTAACTCCTGATCCGCCGGTACCCTGAGTTGAGTTTGCTCGGGACGAGCAAAGTTTAAGCTTGGGGAGGTTGTTGGCGGTCGTTAAACCATGATTTGACCGCCAACCTACCGGTAAATAAATGCATAACACCAAGATTTTGTGCATAGTAGTTAGGAATAACACTACTCCACAAGTTTTGGTGAATATTTGGATGCAGGAGTGAATAATGGAGAAAAGAGGGCCCAGCCAGGGAAAATCCCTGGCCGGCCGGCCCCACCCTAGGCCGGCCGGCCCCACCTGGTGGCCACAGGCCTCAGGCTCTCTCCAGTGGGCTGCAAATTAATCCTCAACACGTGATTGAAGGCCAGCCCAACATAATTCCACCGTCATTCTAGAAGGTGGGCCATTTGGGCCTTAACTTGGCCCTTACTTCAATCCTGCCGACCCCACGGACAAACCGACCTTCAGACCGCCTTCAGGAGTGCATCTGAAGCGTTGAGGCAGAAGGCGGTGGCCAACCGCCACAGGGGACGGCCGGCCGGCCACCCCCCTAGGCCGGCCGGCCGGCTTTGGCGGCGCCGCCTCTCCAAAGTCGGCAGAGGAGCTTCAACCGCCTTGGAGACCTATAAAATGGACCCCTCGGCCTCCGAAGCAACGTGCACCATCACACTTCATCCAAGTGTTCATTAGTTTAGTTGAGTAGTAGCTTTGGGAGTTAGAGTAGAGTAGAGTAGAGTGAGAGCTCTCTCGGGCTTCCGGAGTCTTCTCGGAGTTCGGTATAGTTCTTTGTATCTTACTCTTGAGATATTATTTTATTTAATATAATATTTAGTTTTATCTTTATTTATTTCT
The DNA here is from genome assembly GCA_012490785.1 of Eragrostis nindensis. Lineage (NCBI taxonomy): Eukaryota > Viridiplantae > Streptophyta > Magnoliopsida > Poales > Poaceae > Eragrostis > Eragrostis nindensis. Next base: position 85,360 of record JAAXCT010001062.1, on the reverse strand, counting down.
TTTAGTAGTTCTTTTCTATTTAGTTTATTTATTCTGCCGAGTAAGTGCTCGTAGAAGTCTTGTTGTGGGATTCGTGATTGTTGGAATAGCGAGTACGAGAGAGTGCCGTCGTCGGAGATGACGTCGTGTGAAATCTGTGCTTGTTCATTCTTAGATAGGACTGCTCCGTTGATCAAGAGTAGCTCCTCTAGGCGGGTTGTAAGCGTGGCGCTTAGATCTTTGCCTATGCACGTTTGGCACCCAACCCCACGGAGGATGGTAGCCGCGAGTGTATGTGACAGCTGCACCGGTCTCTGTAATCCACCACGTCCGGGTTGGACTCAGCAGGGTCTTAATTATAGCGGATGGATCCCCAGGGTGAACTAGCAGCATCGGTTGCCCTGGCACTTCCGTGCCCCGAAACGACATGACTTGTATGTGTATGAGCTTAGCTAGAGTAAATAACCTTTGTAGAATGGATTACTAGGAAGAGTAAATAATAGATAAACATACAGGTAGCCTTAACTCTATCTCGTTGCTCTCCCAAATGTATACTACGTTTTTATTTCATTACCTTGGATTTGAGGATGTGTGTGCCACCCATAATTATCATGCCTATCTTACCCCCGTCTCAAGTATAGTTGATACATTATTTCTTTCTCCAAATTATCCAATGCATAGCTATTATTCAGCTTTCTTTTGCTCTACTTCCCTGCGGAAATATAAATACGATAACCCTGGAATACTCCAAGGTGAAATGCTACAATGGTGATCCGTGCGCTTGCGGAATTAATGAATTTAATTTTATCGCATAAGAACCGCCAACAGAGCCGTGTCGTCTTCCGCTAGATTAAGTGTTAGCGCTGGCTGCTGCGTCAGCCTTTGAGCGTGATGCTTGTGAGTGTTGAGGCTGCTCGCCTCTTTTGTACAAAGACCTTTATGTATCAAAAGGCTTGTAATGACTCTCGGTAATATAGATAAAGTGTCTGCTGTGAAGCATTCTGTGAAAGTGTCGTATCAGCTACTGATCCAGGGACTGATACGGGAAACACTAGTACTCCAGAAATGGGGTACGACAGAGTGGTATCAGAGCGATGCTTGTCCGTAGGCCAAACCATAGGTTGAAAACGAGTGAGAAGAGTGCGATATTTTGTAAAGTTTTACTTTATAAAATCTCCCTTACCTTATTTCTATTTATAAAATTATTTTCACCGGTACTTACCGTCTTTTCAACATTTTGTTGAACAGATGGAGGCCCTTCGTCAGGAGCTTGACCAGCTTGAGGCGCAGCGCGCCCAGACTGCCCGCGTTCTCGAGCAGACCGCCGAGAGGTGGGGCGAGGACCAGCGCCGTCTGGCAGAGACCAGAGCTCAGCTTGCGCAGGCACAGGCTCAGCTTGCCGCCTGTCAGGCTGAGAGGGACCGTCTGCAGTGGACCCTGGACTACACCCGCCGTTTCTGGGAGGAGGACGCGATGTACCTGATCCGTAAGCTCAACAGCCACTACAGGTATTGTCACGAGGAGCACGGAGGACCCCGCCGCTACTTCACAGTGAGGACAGGAGGACCGCACGGACACTACCACTACGCTTGTCCGACCGATACGGAGGAGGACTCCACTACACTTGCAGGTTCAGAGACGACCGTGGACTCCCCCGAGGTTGAGCCGGCAGACGACTCTGAGGAGCTTGCCCGTTGGGCAGCAGAGCTGGAGGCCGCCCTTGAGACTGTCGGAGACTCCGAGGAGGAGCCGATGGAGGACGAGCCTGTGGTAGACGTGTCGTCAGGGAGTGAGTCGGTGGCGGACAACGTCATCGATCTCACTGGCACTGACGATGAGATGGACATGGACGAGTTTGTGGTGATCGACTCGCCTGCACCAGAGGCACCAGCAGGACCCCGCCTTGTTGGAGACGTGGACCTCGACGAGTACTACAGGCTGATCAGCACTGGCACCGTCGACCTCACCCAGGACCCGTTCGACCTCTACGCCGAGTGGCGCCAGGACCGTGGCATCGACGCCTGAGCAGCAGAGATGGCGCCGTGGAGTAGCCTTGCTAGCTAGTAGTGGCAGCCGTTGCCCTGAGTCGTAGTGTCTAGTAGTGTCAGGTGTGTCAGTAGTGTGTCTCGGTAGTTTCGAGTCAGAGTCGCCTTGTGGTCGAGTCGTAGATCGTCGAGTCCTTGTATATAAATAAAAGGACTTGGGTATGTATGATCGAACCTTGTTATTGTGAATAGGCTTGACTGTAATGATGTAATGATGCTGGTTTTATTTTGTATGTGTGCTTGCAAGATCTTTGGAATTTCTTTCCCATTTATCTTGTTTGTTTTGCCTCGTAGTTTTGTAGTTTCGCCTCGTAGTTTAGTTAATCGCCCGAGTGTCTATCTCACCTTCTTGCTAATCTCTCCATCAGATGCCTCCCAAAAGATCTGCCAGAATTCAGCAGCGTCAACGCCGAGAGCGTAACGCTCAAGAGGATGAGCAGAATGACGTCCACAATGCAGGGCGTGGACGTGGTAGAGGTGGAAATAATCAGCGTGGCAGAGGTAGAGGAGGAGGTAGAGGTGGAGGCAGACATGATAATGAACAAGATTATCAGGATGAAGAAGTGAGTCAAAATCAGCAGGAAGTACAGGATGAGGTTGGAGAAAACAATGATCAGAATAGAAGTGAAGGACAACAGAACCGTGGTAGAGGTGGTAGAAGAGGTGGTGGAAGAGGTGGTGGAAGAGGCGGAAGAATCCCCGCAGCACCTGTCACCAACTTGGTGGCTGTAATGGATAATCAGACCCGCTTGATGGAAATTATTGCACAGGGACTTATGGACAGAGCTCCTGGTCAGCAGAGCAAAATGTCAGAATTCATGAGACTCAGGCCTCCGACCTTCGAGGGTACTGAGGAGGATCCTTTGGCAGCTGATGATTGGCTGCGTGATATCACCAAGAAATTGCACTTGGTGAATGCTGATGACAGAGAAAAAGTTCTTCTGGCATCTCACCAGCTCAAGGGAGCAGCAGGAGAATGGTGGGATAATTACCGTGAGGGTGCAGAAAATGCAGATGCTATTACCTGGGAGGAATTCCAGGAGGAGTTCAGGAGGTATCACATCCCAGAAGGTGTGATTGAAATGAAGGCCGATGAATTCCGCTCTCTGAAGCAGGGAGCGATGACAGTAAATCAATATATCAGGAAATTCATGAAATTGGCCAGATATGCTCCTGATGATGTTAATACTGACAAGAAGAAGCAGGATCGCTTCAGAAAGGGGCTTAATCCTGGATTAAAAGTGCAGTTGGTTACTCATATTTATCCTGATTTCAACACTCTCATGAACCGTGCACTTTTGTTGGAAGATGCCCGCTCTCACATTGATCATGATAGGAAGCGCAAATTCAATGCGCAAAAGTTTAAACAGCAGGAAAGAAATCAGAAGCCGAGGTTTAATAATAATTTTCAGAAGCCGAAATATCAGTCTACCATGCAGTACAGGACCTCAGCGTCCAATCAACCAAACTCAGCATCATCATATCGCAGTCAAAATTCTGGTAGTCAGCAGAGGAGTAGTTCCAGTGTTGTGCAACCCAACAACAATGATAAAAGGACTTGTTTTCACTGCCGTGAGCCTGGTCACATGATTGCTAGATGCCCCTACTTGAGCCAGAATAATGCTACTACTCAGCAGCATCAATCAAACAGTGCCAGAACTGCAGCTTCTGGAAATGGTCGTGGTGGACAACAGCCCTCTGGACAGCAGCGGAGGAATAATCAATCTTTTGGCCGCGGAAAGGTCAATCATATTAATGCAGATGAAGTTGAGGACACTCCTGATGTAGTTCTTGGTGAGTATCTTGTCAACTCCATCCTTGCAACCGTTTTGTTTGATTCTGGAGCTTCGCATTCGTTTGTTTCTTCGAAGTTTGTTGCTGCAAATGGTTTGCCAACTGTCATGCTAAAACAACCCCTGATAATTCGGACTCCCGGGGCCGAAACCAAAAGTTATTTGGGATGCCCACGGGTTAAGATCCTTTTAAGTGGGGTAGAGTTCCTAGCGAACTTAGTAGTCCTAAAATCCGAAGGGATAGATGTTATCCTCGGAATGGACTGGTTGAGTAAGCACCAAGGCAATATAGCCTGCGACACCAGGAAAGTCACCCTGGTAAATCACAAAGGAATTAAAGTGGTATGTGAACCAAAAAGGTCAAAAGTTGCACCTATGGTTCATAATATGGAAGCAAGACCGTTGGAGGAAGTGCCAGTGGTCTGCGAATATCCTGATGTGTTTCCAGAAGAATTGCCAGGCATGCCACCTGACAGAGACATAGAGTTCATCATTGACCTTATTCCCGGCACAGCTCCAATAGCAAAGAGACCGTATAGAATGGCAGCAACTGAGCTAGCAGAATTAAAGGCACAAATAGCAGAGTTACAGGAAAAAGGATTTATCAGACCAAGCTCATCACCGTGGGGATCACCTGTTCTTTTTGTTAAAAAGAAAGATGGCAGTCTCAGAATGTGCATAGACTACCGCTCTTTGAATGAAGTCACCATCAAGAATAAATATCCATTGCCCAGGATCGACGATTTATTTGACCAATTAAAGGGAGCCAAGTATTTCTCCAAAATTGATTTAAGATCGGGGTATTATCAGCTAAAAATCAGAGAATGTGATATTCTCAAGACAGCTTTTGTCACCAGATATGGTCAGTATGAGTTCACAGTGATGCCATTTGGATTGACAAATGCACCTGCATACTTCATGAATCTGATGAATAAGGTGTTTATGGAGGAGTTAGATCGGTTTGTCGTTGTTTTCATTGACGACATACTTATCTACTCCAAAAGTGCAGAAGAGCACGAGCAGCATTTGAGGATTGTGTTAGAAAAATTGAGAGCTCATGAATTATATGCTAAGTTCAGTAAATGTGAATTTTGGTTAAATAAAGTGGCATTCCTTGGTCACATACTGACGGAAGAAGGAATATCAGTGGATCCAGCCAAAGTTGAGGCAGTCCTTAATTGGAAGCAACCAACCACTGTGACAGAAGTCCGGAGTTTCCTTGGTCTAGCTGGTTATTACCGCAAATTTATTGAAGGCTTCTCAAAAATAGCAAGACCAATGACAGCTTTGACACAGAAGGGAAAAGAATTCAAATGGACAGAAGCTTGTGAGAGAAGTTTTCAGGAATTAAAGAAAAAGTTAACCACAGCCCCAGTGCTGGCCTTACCAGACATACACAGAGATTTTGTCGTATATTGCGACGCATCTCGACAAGGATTGGGATGTGTGCTTATGCAAGATGACCGAGTGATTGCATACGCATCAAGGCAGTTGAAAACACATGAGCAGAATTATCCTACCCATGATTTGGAGCTAGCAGCAGTTGTGCATGCTCTCAAAATTTGGAGGCATTATTTGATTGGCAATAAATGTGAAATATATACGGATCACAAGAGTCTGAAATATATTTTCACACAGCCAGATTTAAATCTCAGGCAGAGAAGATGGTTGGAATTAATAAAAGATTATAACCTGGAAATTCACTACCATCCTGGAAAGGCAAATGTGGTTGCCGATGCGTTGAGCCGCAAATCTCAGAATAATGGAATTAAAATACGGAGACGAAGCCCTGAGCTTGTGGAGGAATTCAAACAATTAAATCTTCACTTTGCTAAGCCGGGCCGTCTGAATACCTTATGTGTGGAACCGACCCTGGAAAAGCAAATCAGAACCGCTCAGGAATCAGATGAGGAAATAAATGAGCTAAAGAAAATGACAGGGTTGGATAAAGCCCCTGGATTTCGAGTAGATAATCAGGGCACCCTATGGTACAAGGATAGAATTTGTGTGCCAAAAACTGGTGGATATCAGAAGCTGATTATGGATGAAGCCCATAATTCAGCATACTCTATTCATCCTGGAAGCACCAAAATGTACATGGACCTGAAACAGAAATATTGGTGGACAGGAATGAAAAGAGACATAGCAGAATTTGTTGCACGTTGTGACATCTGCAGCAGAGTAAAAGCAGAATATAAAAGACCTGCAGGATTATTACAACCCCTCCATGTTCCGGAATGGAAATGGGATGAGATCAGTATGGATTTCATCGTAGGGTTACCCCGTACCCAGAAAGGGTATGATTCCATATGGGTTATTGTGGATAGACTAACAAAAGTGGCACACTTTATTCCTGTGAAGACGGTATACAGAGGAAATCATTATGCTCAACTGTACATAGACCATGTGCTCAAGTTGCATGGAGTTCCTCGCAGAATAGTGTCAGATCGAGGCACACAGTTTACTTCGATATTCTGGAAAAGTTTGCATAAGTTGCTCGGAACAAGATTGGATTATAGTTCAGCATATCACCCACAGACCGATGGTCAGACAGAAAGGGTGAATCAAATCCTGGAAGACATGTTGAGGGCAAGTGTACTAGCTTATGGGAAAGACTGGGAGAAAAGTTTGTCCTTTGCAGAGTTCTCGTATAATAACAGTTATCAAGCCAGTTTACAGATGTCACCATTTGAGGCACTGTATGGCAGAAAATGCAGAACCCCGCTGATGTGGTCAGAAGTTGGAGAACGTTCTTTCTTCGGACCTGCAGTTATCAGAGATGCAGAAGAGAAAGTAGCTCTGGTCAGGGAAAATTTAAAGGCAGCCCAAAGCAGACAGAAAAGTTATGCAGATACCCGACGCAGAGATTTGAACTTTGAAGTTGGAGATTACGTGTATCTCAAAGTGTCGCCGATCCGAGGAACCCGGAGATTCCAGATAAAAGGAAAGTTGGCACCGAGGTACATTGGACCTTTCAAGGTACTTAAGAAGATAGGAGCCGTAGCATATCGCCTCGAGCTTCCCGAGGAAATGTCCGATGTACACGATGTTTTTCACGTGTCACAATTAAAGAAATGCCTGAGAAAGCCAGAGGAAATAATCCCACCAGAAGTGATGGACTTACAGCCTGACCTCAGATATCAGGAAAGGCCGATAAGGATATTGGATGTAGCAACTCGACTAACCAGGAGGAATGCTATAAGATTTTGTCGAGTTCAGTGGAGTAATCACACTGAGGCAGAAGCAACATGGGAAAGAGAAGATGATCTCAAGCGAGAATTTCCTTACCTTTTCGAGGAAGAGCCGGAATCTCGGGGACGAGATTCTCTTTAAGTGGGGTAGGTTGTAGCGACCCGCGTTTTTGCCCGTTATCAAAAATCACTAAAAATTTGAACTTTTTAAAATTTTCCAATTAAAATCAATTTGCTAGCTTTAGTTAGTAGCAAAACCAAAATATTTTGAATTTTAAACGGTGCATAAAAGTCACCATGTGCATTTTCGTGTTTTTCTTGATTTGATTGAGTGTTGGTTTCAATCCTTCCTTTTGAATGAATTCAAAAATTCATTCAAACTCAAACTCAGAAAAAGATCAAACCTTTCTTTTCCCATCGGGCCGTTCTTTCTCTTCTCTCCCGGCCGGCCCAATCTCTCCTTTCCTCTTTCTCTTTTCCCTCTCCCGCCTGGGCCGCAGCCACTCCGGCCCAGCACCGGCCGCGCCAGCCCAACCCGTCTCTCCCTCTCTCCCGGTCACTGACGCGTGGGGACCACGCCCCGTCGTCTCCTTCCTCGCGACCGGCGCAAATCGCGCTCGTCGCCCATACCGCGCTGCTCCCCTCGCCGCCCTCGTCGCGTCCAAGCTCCAGGAGCAGCACGTGAAGTTCGTGCACGCGTAGCACCGCCTCTCCGTCCCGTCTCATCGCACAGGAGCGCGCCATTCCTTCTTTTCGCGAGTCGCCCCGGAGCCCCGGCGAGCTCCATGTCTCGACGTCAGCCACAGCGCCGCCCATCTTCTCCCCGTTCCGTCGCTGGCACTGCTCCCACTCCTCCCGCGCATCACCGCGTCCCGCACCGCCTTCGCACGTCGCGTCGCGCAACTACTCCGGCGAGCAAAATATCTCCGGGAACCGCCTCCGCGCACTGCTGTGAACCGCCATTGGCGGCTATAAAGCAAGGGGCAGACCCCCGCTTCTCTTCTCTATTCTCATTTCTCTCCCACACTCACTCTCGAGCCTTCCCTCTCACTTTTCCCCACTCTCCCTCAATTCCGGCGGATACTCCGGCGAGCCTTTTCCCCTTCTCCGGTGAGCCCCGCTCCCCTTTCTTTGTCGAATTCGAAGCTCCGATGCATACTTAACCCCCTGGTGCCCCTCATTTGTGCAGCCGCGCTCTGTACGAGGTGGTCACCGCAACCCTAGCCCCGCCGCTCGTCGACCCCGGCTCCGGCCATCCCCCGTCAACCCCCTCGCCTGTCCGAGAGCTCGGTGAGCATCCCCTTCACCCTCTCTTTCTCCTGCGCCACCCCTCGTCGACCCTTTTTGACTGCGTGACTCATTTCATCGAGCGCCGGCCCCGCCGCCGCCTTTTCTTCTCGCCGCCGGCCGCCGCGAGCCCCCTCCGGCCCGGCCGAGTTCACCGGACGCTCCGCAATCCTCTAGCGCACGCCCCCGATAGCACACACTCGCGCACAAACACGCGCACGTCCTTTTCCCCTTTCCTCGCCGGCGCGCCGCCAGCTCCGGCGACGTCGCGCCGCCGCGTCCGTCGTCTCCGTCGACGACGTCTCCCACCGCTGCACTCGCCGCGTCGCGTAGAACACGTAGGTGTGCACCTTGTCGCGCCCCTCCGCTTGTAGCCGCAGCCGGCGAACCCACCGGCGAGGCGCCGCCGCGCGCGCTCTTTTCCCGGCCGCGTCGACTCAGCCGCGCCGCCGCCTGACGTGGCAGCCACGTCGGCGCGCGGGCCCGCGACGACCCAGTCGCCTTGCTCGCGTGGCACACCCGGTCCACCATAGACCGCACGCACACACCACATCGGTCCACAGCACCATGGACCGAGTCCACAGAACAGTGGGCACACAGTGCACCGACCACCACTGGCCCACTTGTCAGCCTCTCAAAATCTTTTCCATTCAAAAACAAATCCAGAAAATCTGGAAAATCCCGGGGGCCCTGCATTTTTTGCAAATAAGCCCCTGATCTTTTTATTAATTCTGTATAAGTCCTGTCTTTTTACAGAAAGTCCCTATGCTTTTCTGTAATTACAATCTGACCCCTATCTTTTGCACCGAGACCCCTGAACTTTTCCAAAATTACAAATAGGTCCCTGACAACTCTCGGTAATTACCAAAAAGTCCCAGAAACTTTTCTATTCTTGCAAATAAGCCCTCAGACCCCCTGGACCCATTTGTCAGCCTCTCACACGATCTGTAATCGCTAAGTCCACCCACAGAATGTACACAGAAACCTTTTCCGACACATTTTCAATAGCAGAAAAATTCCAGAAAATTCCTAAAAATACTTTATCACCTCCTAATCATTGTACAACCATTAGTTACCTCAAATTAATCGGGATTATGGCTATACTTAATTAAGTAAGCTAATCCTGATCAATTTCCTTTCTTTCACTTCAAAAATCGGTATCTTCATCGTTATAACTCCAATTTTGGCGAAACTTGCGCCAAAATTCATCTAAAATCCTAATCTATCCAGTGCCACCAAAACCAACTCCTATCTGGTTTTATTTGGATTTTATTTGGATTTATTGCTCTGTTAATTTGTTTGTTAAGCGGTAGATTTATCTCTTGTTAAATCGTTAGATAATCAAGAAGAGGAAGCAGAGGACCCAGATTACGAGGATTTAGCGGAAGAAGAGTTTGGTGAAGGCAAGTCTAACTTCCATTGATCATATTGATCCTATGTTTGCAAATATCCTAATTAGAGCTGTTTTTAAATAAATTGCATGGTATTTAAATGAATTTAAATGCTAGAATGGTCCTATGCAATATTTGATTGCCTGCCTTGGCTTGATTATATCCTGTACCCTTGTTAGCCCTAGGAATCAACATCATTAATTTAATTAATGAATTGTTGATATGCTCGCTGCTTAGGACTTTCACATGTGTTTAATTAATGTTGCTCACATGATTTTCGTGCAAATGCGTGCGTCTTGGTGGCGTGTGTAAATGTGGAATTGGGTGGTATAATAATAAGTGCAACCCTAGTGAGGGATGTTTTTGGCGGGACCAGGTGAGGTAGTCCTCAGTGGGGAGGCTATCTCTGGGACGCCTTTCCACTTGTGGATTGGCTATTGAAGATGCCTGGTTCGGTCGTATAAGGACCGGTTCTTGTGCCGCCTTTGCCTAGCACCTCTCGCGCAGCCACAAGCCCAGTATGGGATGGGAATTGGAACCACACCCTACTAGTACTCACCCGGTACCCCCCGGAGGCAGGAGATTGCAACGGAGTCCCAGGAGAGGACTCGTTCGTTGGTGGGTGTTCGAGATCCGGTATTTATGATTGGCCATATTATTACGATTGTGAAGCCCCTGGTGATGTCCGTGGGGGATGCCGTGGTGGTACCAAGTAGGTATGGAACCTTTAGTGGGACAGTCCGAACTATGACGATAGGGAGGACTGGACCACCTTGTGGGGAAATTTGTGCACCCTTGGCCAAGGTTAAGAATCTTTCCGGAAAGCCGTGTTTCACGGTATTGGACAACGCGAAAGCATCGGCCACACTATGATTAGATTTTTCGCGTGAGTTCCCTTGGTGTGTTTTTGGAAAACGCCGGTTTGGAGCCGTGTGCTGGTTGTCGGCCAGTGATAAAAGTGAGGAACTGGCGGGATGGATTGCATCTCCCCCAGGGCCGCCCAACCCCACTAATCTCTACAGATATTTGATTAGAATTGCGAAATACTTTGTTTTCAAAACAACCCTGCATAAACTTGGCTTTCTCGCCTTGTCGATAAAACTCAGCCTATCCGTTGATATTCCTTGCATATTCATAACCCTTGTGTTAGGCTTGCTGAGTACCTTAAGTACTCACCCTTGCCTAAATCATTCAGAAGAGGAACCTGAGTATGACTTCCAAGCTGATGGTGAAGAGGAGTAGAGTCGGCCTACGCTCAAGCGGTGCCTGTAGGAGTGGAGCCGTGTCGTCTTCCGCTAGATTAAGTGTTAGCGCTGGCTGCTGCGTCAGCCTTTGAGCGTGATGCTTGTGAGTGTTGAGGCTGCTCGCCTCTTTTGTACAAAGACCTTTATGTATCAAAAGGCTTGTAATGACTCTCGGTAATATAGATAAAGTGTCTGCTGTGAAGCATTCTGTGAAAGTGTCGTATCAGCTACTGATCCAGGGACTGATACGGGAAACACTAGTACTCCAGAAATGGGGTACGACAGCTGCTGTATCTTGGGTTGTCGTAGTGGGGTACTCGTGCGTGTTATTGAATATTTACGTTGGGTGCACATGCGAGAGCCAACAGGACAATCCGATTTTTTTTTAATGGCTATATAGGAGCGGGAGCGGCGTCAGCACATCATCACCCGGAGATGCTATATATACACCGCGCTTGCATGAAAAGATCCTGGTAAAGAAACAAGCAGCTGGGACTAGACACGAAGAACGAAGCAAACCAGTTCCTGGCATAGAGGGTCACTTGGTCAGCTCTAGCTTATATGGGAGTAGGAGGTTTCAGGAAATGTTGCTCTACAATCTTGAGAGACTGGAGATGGTGTAGATAGCCTTATGGATTCGTCGGCGCCTCCAAAATATGCTCGTCCTAATAAGCCTGAGCGTCTGCTTGTCGAGGTGCAGGGCGATGACGATCTCTGCCAACAAAGAAAGTTGCTGCTCGCGAGGGACACAAGGGTACTGTAGTGTCCCCGTCGCCGTGTCGCACTCCTGACTAGGACGTCCCTTGCGGTGTGTGCTACCATTCCAGTCACCGTTCTTCTATCCGATGAGGCCGTGCGCTAGACGTAGGGAAGCTGCGCTTACTTAGCGGTTTATTTAAAAAGTTTTCTTGTTCGTGGGTAATGTTTCGAGAACAACAGAACCGTGAGAATAATCTCGTTATGTGGAGCAGAGCATGCACGGTTTACTCTGCTCTCCGTCCTTGCTACAGATTTTCCCCAGTTGGTAAAGTAACCGAGCTAGCTTCGAGATAATGGAATAGTTTTGACGGGAATCTGTTTTCGTTGATGCGGTAGAGAGGAGGCGAAAAGCGAGCGTCACCTTCCGGCGGCGGCTTCGCCGTGCTCTCCCCTTCCTCCGGCGGTCCGTAGGGCCTCGGAAGACCGGGAGAGCAGCGGAGTTGCCGTCCGGCTTCCGTTCTAGCTGCTTTTGTAAGTAGTCTAGGTTTTCCCCTTTTAGGGTTAGGTTTCCGCCGTCATCCTCGTCGATGGCGGTCGGATTTGTTGTCTCCCTTGGCGGATCTGGTGAAGACGGCGTCGGCGACGAGTGCTTCTTCTCCGGTGAGGCTTTGTGGAGTTGGTTTTCCTTCTGTTCTTTTGCGAAAGGGTGGAAGGACCCCTGTTTCCCCTCGCTGCCGTTGGTGGTGATGGTGGAAGATGGTTCCGGGTGGTTGTCGTCGGCGTTCGGCGGTGATCTCTCCGGTGTTGGTTCCGGGCTGTCGGCGTCTTGTGTGGATGTCGACTTCTTCGGTTTTGTTTCCTCTTCCTTTCTCTGCTCGACGATGGCCGATGGTCGTTCAGCTTTTGCGAATGTGTTCTGGTGCTGCTCCGGACGCTGGGTCTTGCGGCTTTCACAATGGTTTGCGTCGTCGATGGAGAAGGAGGGTGGATTCCGGCTGTTCTCCGGCGGTGTGTCGCCGGCGGAGAGTAGTTTCGGTGTCGGGAAGGATCTAGAGGATAAGGGAGTTCTTTGTAATTTTCTTTTCTTCGAGGTCCTTTCTGTAAATTTCCAGGGGTGTCCCTGTAAAGTGTGGATGTACTGTGCTTCCTTTTAATATATATAATCCGCCCTTTCGCAAAAAAAAAAAAAAAAAAAAAAAAAAAAAGAGGTAAATGTTGCTTGCACAGTGTACTACAGCAGAGAGGACAATTGGATAACTTAGCGTGTTACTGGAAGATTAGACTGACTCTAACAAAGAGACCCAGTTTTTAGATGCAAATGACCTATGCCTCTCTTCTACAGTATTTTCTACTCCCTCCGTTTTTAATTATATGACGCTGTTGACTTTTTGGTTGAACTTTGACCGACGATATAGATTTAAACAATTACTTTTTGAATGTGAAATGAATATTATTGGATTCATCATCAAAAACACTTTAAGATTAACCTATACACTTAGCTATTTACACAAATATTTTGAATAAGACGAACGGTCAAACGTAACGAAAAAAGTCAACGGCGTCATATATTAAAAAACGGAGGGAGTAATTCCTTTCAATCCTCTCTTCTCCAACAAAACTGGCATCGCATCGCACCGCCCCGCACGCTGCCGCGCTCTGCCTCCCGCTCGTCTTCGTCGTCGCTGCGCACGCCCACCTCCACGCCAGGCTCCAGCCGCCGCCCGCCTCCACGCGAGCTCCCGCTGGTGCGCGCCGTGGGGCCCTCCCTCGGCACGGCGAGGCCGATGAGGAAGGCGGCCATGGTGGCGCTGTACCCCAGCATCCGCGCCACCTGGGACAGGGCCGACACCAGCAGCAGCAGAAAGCACAGCTCCACCGTGCTGATGTACCGCCGCCCTGTTGGAACTCCCAGGAACACACACACACGAGGAGCACGAGCTTGAACACCAGCAATGGCGACGCAACGCCCACGGCGACACAACGCCGTTGGTTTTCTTTTCTATTGCTCGACACACATGCAACAGCACAGGGTACAATAGCCTTTTATAGGTACTGGAACGCACGCACGCGAGCACAGCCTCCACGCCTACGCGAACTCCCCGAACAGGTTGCTCCGCACCATCATCACGCTCAGCGCGGCCACGCTGACCATGTCGTTGGCGCAGGCGGCGCCGATGGCGAGCTGCCCGATCTCGGACCCCGTCAGCTTCATCTCAGTGACGATGCGGATCAGCACGGGCGAGGCGGTGCTGATGAGGACGATCGCGAACAGCGCCGTGGACTCGCGGAGCTTGTCGAGCGGGAAGGGGAACTGGCACGGGTGCATCAGCCCGTGAGCACGCGCGCGCAGAGCCGGCATCGACACCGCGCGCCCCAACCCACGCGGAGACGACGCGTCGCGCCACCCTCGAGCGCCGCCGTCGTCCTCTTAGCCTCGCGCCAACATCGAGCCCGCGCAAGTGTGCGGCTTCGGGTGCCGCTGCGTGGAGGTCGTCAGGACCTCCTGATTCGCGCCATGGAGGCGCAGGCGCAGGACAGGGCGGAGGAGGACGGGGCCGCACAGGCGCAGGCACGCAGCAGACGAATTCGTCGATGGAGACCCGGGCGTGGCGACTGCTGCGGCTGGTGGTGCTCTGGGCGCGCCGCGGCGGAGCCGCGCACAGCCTGTTCTCCATCGACGAGACGCCGGCGTTCCGGTTCCGCACCCCGTCCGTTTGCGTGCTCCGCCTCATTCCCTGCATCGCGCCGTCGATTCGACGCCGTGAGACCTCGATTTGGCGGCCGGGGCTGGGGAAGACCTCGATTTGGTGGCGGCAATCCTCGATTCGACCCCGTCAGACCTCGATATCATGCTCCTCGATTCGATTCGACGGCGACCAGGTGGTGGAGGTGGAGGCGAATCGGTGCGGCTCGCCTGGCGGGCACGACGGAGCGGGCGCGGCCGGGGCAGAGCGAGCAGGCGTGGCGAGGCAAGCGAGCAGGTGCGGCGAGCTGTGAGCAGAATGCGTTCGAGGAGAGACGGTGTGCAATTTTGCAGCTTCTCTCTCTTCAAAGGGCAAAATGCATACTCTTTTGCATCATCTGTTGGAGACCATTCTGATGATGTACAGTACTTATCCAAATGCATATATAGGTTTGCATCTCCCCTGTTGGAGTCAGCCTTATATCTTATTTCGCTTCCATGTCCCAGCCAAATATATGTATGCTTCAGAACTACACGAGCGAAAAGAGCTGAGAGACAGCACTGATACTAGTATTGCTCCCAAGTAGTATTGGTTACATGAATCATACTGAGAACAAAGACATTTCCTGTAAGACGGGCTAGGGATCGAGCGGGGCCACATGTCACTCACTGCAGCGATGCCAACGTCACTAGATTGGGAGGTTACGGCCACAAGATGAAGTAGTACTGGGCTACTGGTAGACTAGTGGCTCATATGGAACTATATATCTCATAATTGACTGAAAAAGCTGGGTAACGAACTGACCGGTTGGTGAACCCGTAGTCAACACCAAATTAAGCTGGTAAATATAACTTGACCGGAGACGCCGCATACCTACTCCATAATAAGTTCTCCATGTACAAGATGGTCACGATCCGATGAGGAAGTTGAAATGGCATCGGCGGACGGGGTTCCGTGGAAGACAGTCAGTGTTGAGCTGGGAGTGGGATACACGGGGAACTAGAGCTGAAGATCACTGGCCACTGGGTTCTGCACCACTTGGTACACTTGGAAGTTCAGCGCAGCACCCGTCAGTCCATCGCTGATCTACATCGACAGGAGGCGGCGCTCGGTGTCGGTGGTACTGGCCACTATCCACACGAGGTGGATGAAAGAGCTATCTGCGCACGCTGCAGGAGCTGCAGAAAGACATATGGCTGCACGCACCGCAGATGACAGGAAAGTGGCGCGGCTCACGAACTGACCCTGATCACCCAGGTGTGTGTCCAGATGCTTGTCTCATATGCCTCGATCCGTAAGGTCTAGGACATGGCGATGTCATGAAGGATCATGTTCTACCGGGAACACACTTTCAATCAACTACTTTCTTGCCCTGTATATTATATATGATCAAGCCGTTTCATGTTAAACAAGGGTCTCAATTCTCACTCTGCAATGACGACAGAAACTACACGTGCCAAAATTGACAACTTTTCCCCACAGTTTCTTTTTTTTTTCCCAGACGAAGATCACGAAGGGACCTCCGTATTGGCCGGCGCCAGGGCTCTAACCTGGATCGCCGGCCTGGGACGGTGACAGGTGGCGCTAGGAGCTGGCTCAGGCCACCTCCACCAGGTGAGGCACCCGGGTGAGTACCAGCACTCGAACCCGGGTGGGCAGCCTGAGCACCAGCTCAGCTGACCAACCGAGCCACGCTCGGTTCTCTTTTCCCCACAGTTTCTAACACGTAGCTGTCAGTTTGTAGTGAATTTGATTAGATATCCACGATAACTGTAGGGTGTGTTGTAGGAAATTATGTTGTTGGCAAATTGTTAAAACTGTAGGCCATTCTCTAAAAAATGTTAGCGTTTGAAACGTGAGAGCAGTTAGCGTTTGATTAGTATAAAGAGCCTTGACAGCTGGCAGCATATATTGTTCGAAGCCGGCCAGGGCGATGTTTACGTGTGCCTGGGCTCCAACGATCAGGCAAAAAGTCAGGCAAGCCTCCAATCAAATTTATCAGGCACAAGTCTCGGGTCCCTTTATATATAGGCCAGACAGAAATAAATTATGATCGGGCTTCAACCAAACGAGTCCTAATTGTACCTTCGGCAAAGTCCAAGCAACGTGGCTTCTATAGCTCGCTCGCCAAAATAAATATAGCTTTTCGACAAGAAGAAGTTATATGAAACTATAGTTGCTTGTAGTCCGGCCAGTGGCTAGCGTAGGAGCTTGTCTGAATTCTTGCTTAAAGATCCAGACGGCTGGGTTACATGGCAATACATGCATGTTAGTTGGAGTGGGATGCATAGGGAACAAGCTGAGTTGACACACGCAGCGTCATCGGCGTCACTGCGGTTGTGTCAGTTGACACACGCAGCGTTATCGGCGTCACTGCGGTTGTCTCGACAAGGATGGAGACCGGAGCGTCCACAGATTGTACGCCGGTCGCCAACAACGGGAGGCGGCACGAAGGTGTCCCAGCTGACGTCGTGAGGCCCCGGAGGAGCTGTCCACCCAAGCACTGAAAATCAGTATAACACAAGCAGTGCCATTCATTCCATGGCCTCACGAGGACAGTCCACCTGCAGTTCGATGGATGAGCCCTCGAACAAACCTGCTGACTCTGGAAGCATGAGTTACTCACTGGCTAGTTTAGACTTGTTGACTCTGTCGTGGCCTCTGGACTGGAACGAGCACCATTCCTGCCGCATGGCCGCCCGCGGTGCGGTGAGATGAACTCGGTCGTCCCTTTGAGATCAAGAATCCACTCTCTCGATCGCCGGACGCAGCCCAACACCATCATGTTTCGATTTCTATTTTCTAATATGCGTCCAATAAGGTAGAAAAAACAATAATGCACACGTCAGTGCATGATGTACTAGCATTTTCCCTAAAGCCAATAGTTTTACTGTCTATTCAACTACTAATGGTCATTATTTTATCAAATTGAGGGTAGTATCGGAAAAGTGATAGACTGCTTTTTGTGCGTGCAAGATTCCGAGCCCGACGGCACCGTCTAGCTGTCGGTGCTGCCGCCTCCAGAAACAGACCTGTTGCCGTCCGTTTCCATAACCTCGCCGGAGCACGCGGGCTTCGACATCCGCCCGCTGGCGGATCGCGTGGACGACGTGCTCTTCTAGCTCGCGGAACTGTAGGACAAGCTGGACGCCACGACGCTCAAGACCGGCAAGAAGACGAATAAGGCGCACCGCCGGCTTCCTCGAGGATGAGGTCATCCACACGCTATACGGCGCTCGCATCGCACTCCGCCTGATGCGCATCTCGCGCCCGGACCCGACGCCGGTGAGGGAGGCGACGGCGCCACACTGACACTGGACCGGCGTGAACTTCTTCAACTGCAAGGAGACACGCATATTCTCGAAATGCAAGGAGACAACAGCGAATGGCAACCGCGATGGCTGGCCGAGTAGGAACGAAAGCAATTGGAAGTACGGCACCTTCGGTCACGCATGCGTGCTGATGCGGCGATGGCTGGCCGAGCATGTACGGCAGCAACTGGACGTATGGTACCGTCGGCGAGGCTGGCCGAGCATGTAGCAACTGATCGCGCAGCAGGTCGAGGAATAGGTAGTGCCGGTGCTCCGGCGAGGCTACGGACACGACGGACGGCAGACCCGGCACTTGGATGGTGGCCTCCGTCGGGCTCGGAACTGTGCAGGCCAAAAGGAAGGTAATTAATAAAATGCAAATCTATTAGTACAATTACAAAATTGCCCTTAAACTAATGGCTAGTAGTTTAAAAAACTAATGGCCATTATTTTGGACAGTAAAACTCCTCAATAAATGTGCCTTTCACTAGCAGGTACAGCTACATATTACCCCGAGCTAGTAAGAAAATACTCATGTACTACTAGCATCATTCAAACGATAGCATACCTTACAGACTAGTTACTTGGTTGGTGAAGCATTAAGAACAGTCACACTGGACTTCAGCCCCTAGCTGGCCACAAGTACTTGATTGGTGAGGTACATGAGCAGAAAGAGCTGATGAGGAGGAGGTCAAATTGGTGGCCGTTGCATGCAAAGACCTGTAGCCTAGGAGTGGGATGCATAGGGAATGCGAGCAAAACTTCCCAACGTAGTGTAGTCAGGATGACTACAGTTCCGTGAGCAGCTGAGGTTTATTGCAGGGCTAAGTGACGGGCCGGGAAGCAACATTCTTAGTCCTAGGAACCAGTCGTTGACTCTGCGTGCTCCTTGGTTAGGACGACCAGCATGTGCACACCGCTGTTGTGTTGATCTAGATGTATAAGCGACAACCACTAGAGAAGAGGCGATGGCTGCATTCTACGGGGTAGCAAGGAGTGTTGGTCTTTTAGCCTCTCTCGTCGATCACTCGGTGCGTCGGACTTCGTCTAACGTTGACCTTCCACGCGTCAGGACATCGGTGAACAAACTACACCATCCACTGCCACATGCCACTTAATTATCGAGTGTGAATTAATCATGCACAGTGAAATACCATTGTTAGTTCAAAAGGTTAAATCGTTTGATGAATTAGACACTTGTTTGTTATTTATGTATAAGATGGAACTATACGCTCTTTTTCTTTTTTGTTCTTATGTAAGATGGAACTATATGCGCCTAGCAAGTAGCAACCATGTCGAAAAGATTCAGATGGCAACACATCTTTGTTAATAGCTAGCGTACAATTAAGCATAAGGACTAGTTGGCGAAGCTCTATTTGTACCCGCTCAGCCTTAATTTTGTGAGTCGCCACACTCTTAGGTTCGCCATGTATATCTGTAGTCATTCCACCACTGCTATATGTTTTGAGGAAAGTGGACTAGATTGTTTTGCCTTGAGCCTCTCAAGCTGCATAATTAAACAGAGAGATATTAGCGTAAGGAGCTTTCATGAATTTAAATCTGGGGCTCTACTAAGAGCATCTCCAACAATCTCACGATTCCAAAAAGCTGTCATATTGGGAGGCAAAATCCAATAAAACTTTATTGGGCAAGTATAATCATATAGAGAAGGAAAAGCAAGAAGGAAAAATAAACGTTATGAGGTGATCCAGATTTTCGCCTCAATGTTTCTGACATTTTTACATATCACATGCAATCATGTATTTTTAAGGCAAAGGTGTTCCACACACGCAGAACGCAAGTGCATCAACTCTGCTAGGTGCACACGCAGACACATCTAGGAAAAAAATTACATCCACAAAGCTACTGGTAGTTTAATGAATATTTCAGATGATGTTTTATTCCGCTGATGTATCTTGTGTTGTTTTAGCGGGTAACATTTGTTCGCGTTATTTGCCACATTTACGTTGGGTGCACATGCGGGGGGCAAGAGGACAGTCCAGACGGGCTATGGCTATATATAGGAGCGATAGCAGCACATCATTCATCCGGAGATGCTATATGCATACCGTGTTTGCCAGAAAAGATCCGGGTAATGAAACAACCAGTTGGGACTAGACACGAAGAACAAGAAAACTAGTTCTTGTTATATGGTCGCTTGGTCAGCTCTAGCTTGTATGGGAGTAGGAGGTTTCTGGAAATTCAACTGTCCAAGCATTGAGGTTGTGTGATGGTGTAGGTATCCTCGTACTAACAGGCCTGAGCATCTGCTCGTCGACGTGTCGAGCGATGACAATCTCCGCCAACAAAGAAACTTACTGACTGCGAGGAGCTCAAGGATCACCCCATCGCCATGTGGCACTCGTGATACCAAGACGTCGCCCACGATGCGGGCCACCACTCTGTCACATTGTTTTCCTCAGATTCTGCTCGGAGGAAGCCATGTCTAGACGTAGGGAAAGGCATCCACATTTTCTCTTCTCCCCTTCCTTGCTACAAAGTACAAGTTTTCCTAGGTTGGTACGGTAACCTAGCAACTGCTTACAGAGTCTTCGAGATAATGGATGAGGCCTCCTTTAGAACGCAGGATTCTCAAAACGCAGGAAAAAGAAAAACACAGGATTGGAGTTACCTATCAAGTGCAATCCTACAGGAATTGAAAAAGCAGAAAAAACTTCCTACAGAATGTTTAGATGCAACGCAGGAAAAACATAGAAATTGAAAGAGAGAGATAGACTCAAAGGAAACTTTCCAAGAGGTTGGGCCTCTTGCCAGAATTCCTTCAAAATTGCTATGGAGGAAGGCATTCCATAGGAATTTCATAGGATTTGTAAGAGCACAATCCTTTGTTCCAAAGGGTATCATAGAAAACTTTCCTATCGGATTTGAATCCTACAAAATTCCTACATTTTCCCTTGTCGTTCCAAAGGGGACCTGAGTCTTGATGGGAATCTTCTTCGGTTGATGATGCGGTAGATGAGGTAAATATTGCTTGCACGGTGTACTGTAGCAGAGAAAACAATTGGACAATGGACATCTTACCGGAAGCTCAGATCTCTATTATTTCGCATTCATGTTCCACCCACACATATATAGCATATTGTGTGCTTCAGAATTACACGAATGAAAGAGCGAGAGGCAGCACTGATACTAGTATTGCTCATAAGGAGTGCTGGTTACATGAGTCAGTAAAGAGTCTTGTTAGGAGGCAGCATATATTGTTCGTAGATAGAGCGACGTTTTTGTGCGCCTGGGCTTCGACGATCACGCAAAAGAAGTCAGACAGGCCTCCAACAAAATATGTCAGACACAGGCCTCAGGTTCCATATATACAGGCCAGACAGAAATAAATTGTACCTAAGGCCAACCTCAATGCATAGTTTCATTTCACTTTTTCCATGAGTGCCACATCATCTTAAAAGTTCTAGTTTAAGATATGAAACGAGCTCTCTCAATGCACAATTTTATCTCACGGTTTCATAGATAATCCATCATATTAACTTGTTGTCTTGTGATTGGTCAAAATAAGTTGAGATGAAATTTTAGACTCTCAATACATGTTTCATTAGAGTTTCATACATGTGAAATAGTGCCAAAGGAGTTTCATGGGGATGAAACTCATCCAGCCCATTTCATAATAAATACTCCGCCATGTCATCTTTTTTGCCTACGTGGCATGTCATTTAATGGGAATGAAACTCCCACTGAGATTGGCCTTAAGCAACCTGGCTAGCTAGCTCGCTTGCCAATAAATATAACTTTTCTACAACGAGAAATCTTGAAACTGTAGTTGCTAGTAGTAGTCTGGCGAGTGGCGCATAGGAGCTTGTCTGGCTTCTTGCTTAGAAATCCAAACTGCTGTTGTTACATGGCAATACATAGTCGGAGTGGGATGCATAGGGAACAAGCTAAACCGACACTTCTGGCTGCGCTGGCCTCGTTGCGGTTGTGTATCTACAATGATAGCGACAGGAGCGTCGCCATTCACTCCATGGGCCTCGCGAGCCGAGTCCAACAAACGGGCAGACTGCTGAAGCCATGAGTGACTCACTGACTCGTTGACTCTATGATGACCTCTGTACTGGAACGAGCAGAACTCTCGCATCAGCAGAGGTGTCTTCTGCAGGGCTAAGTGGCGGGAGGCAACATTCCCAGGAACCGGTCGCAGTCTGCGTTTGCTGATCAGGTCGAGAAGCCAAATCATGCCTCTGCTGTACGTGTTCAACGGGATAGCCAACAAGAAACGCAGCCTGTTGGGCTTGCATGCGGTTTCTCTCGTCAGATCTCGGTAAACGTTGATGTGCTGCACCTCCGGACGCTGAGGAGCAAACGAAACTAGAACGCAGCGGATTTTTTATTTTTATTTTTTTGGTTATGCATAATACGGAACTACACGCCTCTAGCAGGTACCAATTAAGCTTGTGTACAATTAGGCATGAGGACCAGTTGGCGAAGCACCATTTGTAGTCACCAGACAGACCCGTAGTCTCTCCATGTACATGTCATTTCATCATTGTCGCATATTTTGATGAGATGGGATTAGATTGTGTCGAACAAATTGCACTGGACATGTATAAATAGAGTACAAAGAGTTGGGGTTTTGTAGCTTTATATGACCAGTTTCAAGAAATAAATGATTTTTTGTAGCTGCTGGAGGGCAACCCGCCTTTGCTCCTTGCTAGCCCATAAATAGTTCTTTCCATTACATTGATCTTTGAACCACGAGAAATTGTAGCCTTTTAATACTAGCAGTCTGGCCAAGTTGTTACAGAAGCTTGCCGACTCAGCGCTCTCAGACGATCGTGAAGGACCAATAATGAGGTGAATTTGGCAATGTTTGTGTGGCAAGGCATATTGTTGAGGAGTGGGATGCACAGGGAACTCGACAACGATCATCTAAAGCAATGATGCTTCGGAAATCTTTCATGCTGGGAAGGTCCCCCGTTCCTCCGCTACATTTCAGACTGAGGAAGCCACATCAAGATGCATTACCCTGGGTCCAGCGTGGTTGTATGTTATGACGGCCGGGACGTCAGGTGTTGCATCCGTCGATTCCACATCACCTACCAGGGACCAGAGGCTTTGTCGTTCTTTCCGACTGCAGTCCGAGGGGTTAGTTCAACTGATAGCACTCGTAAGGGCGACAATCTAGGAAAACGCTCTCAAGGAGAGAGCCATCAAAGTCAAGGCAATGCCACTCACAAGCTCCACCGGGTCTCTCAGCACAGCATTTATTTGTTTTGACTCTTAAATCTATCTTACTATCCAAAATAATGGTCATTAGCTTCTCAAAACTAATGGTCATTAGTTTAAAGGTAGATTTGTAATTGTGCTATTAATTAAAAATTACGTTTTATGATGAGAAAGAAAAACCTTAACTCGACCTAACTAATAATATCAAATAAATTATTTACTAGATTATTAATACATATCAAAGATTATTAATACATATCAAAGATTAATCATACTACTAATTTGATTTTTTATGGACACAAAACTACTTATTACAAGTTTGCGACTCTTATTTTTTCCAAAAATTACCTTAACTTGATGAAATAATGGCCATTACTAGTGAATTTCTGAGATCAGATCTACACTGTTGGATCAAACTAATGGCCATTATTTTGGATAGTAAAATTGCTCATAGATATAATTGACCAAGAAAAGAAGCTACAATTATAGCTGCTAGGCTTCAAGTCCAAGCGACGACACTTCTACCTCGCTTCCCAATAATATAAATAGCTTTTCTACCATGAGAAACTGTGGAACTTTTGTTGATAGTAATCTGGCTAGTTGCTAGCATAGGAGCTTTTCTGACTTGTTGCACCAAAATCCAAATGACGAGGTGTTGATGAGGAGGTTCAAGCGGCGGTGCTTGCATGGCAAGACATATGTATGTTACTTGGAGTGGGATGCATAGGGAACAAGCAGAATTCAGAGATTCGGTGCCATTGGGATCACTGGAGTGATAGCTATTGGACCTTCTGCCGATTCTACACCACCGGCAAACGGTAAGCCCCGTGATAGTCCCAACCCTGCGTCATTGAGGACCCGGAGAAGCCGTCCACCAAATCTGCTGCGACTAGCACATGCATCGAGAAGCAGCGGCGGCATTCCATGGCCCTCGAGAGAATCCACCCGCAGTTCGCTATGACGAGCTCGCGAACAAACCAGCTGCCTGCGGGAGTGAATAACTCGATGTGGCTTGTCACGTGAGAAATATGCCAAAGTTTGTGTCACGACATTAGCCGTGTATCGCAATGCAATAACATTAGGGGTGACGCCTAATAAGATAGAAATAAATTAGTGAACACGTATGTGGACGATGGAGCATTTGCCCTGGCACATTAAACAAGAATCATGAAACACAAGCTCAATTATACATGCGCCTTCACTGAACCAAGTTACATCCCTTGCCCCTCCAGCAGGTTAGGTACAGCTACCGATCGATTATTACTATAGCAAAACTCATGTAGCTAGCAAAATTGAGATGATAGAAAATCTGATACAAGTTGGTTAGTTAGTTGGTGAAGCATTAAAAATAGAGAGGTGTCTAGAGTTCAGACCATTGCTGGCCGTTATAAATACAAGATTGTGACGAGAGGGAATCACAATGAGACGGCCTTTGCATGCAAAGATTTTAGTAGCTTGGGAGTGGGAGGCATAGGGAATGCGAGCTAAACTCCCAAATGTGTTGTTATTGAGGTCAGTGTGTGTCTTGTGCAGGGCTCATCGACCAGACGCGACACTCCCAGGAATCGGTCGCCGTCTGCCGGCGTCGATTGAGTCGTACAGTCTATGCATACTGTACTTCTGGGCACGGCGACGTCTACGCCACATGTTGCTTGAGAAGAGGCGGTGGCAGCGTTCAACGGAGTAGCCAAGAAATGCAGCCGGTTGGGCTTGAGGCCTCTCTCATCACATGGTGCGTCGGACGTCGCTCAACGTCGACGTGCGATGCGCCGGGACATCGCGGAGCAAACCAGAGCAGCAGCCGCTCATTTACCTACTCCAGCTTCTTGTTCCATTTGGCGCAACTGATTAAGAACTATGACCAGGTTAACGTGCTGCACGTTGGGACGTGCAATCAGTCGACTCTGTTCTTACCGTCATTCAATTTTCCCGGTGTAGAATGTTCGTAGCATTCTGGAGTTTCCATGCGATTAGCTAATCAAATTATCACATCCTCATCTGGTTTTCGCTCGCCCCACACTTTTTTGCTGTTGATGTTAGTAAAATATTCTTGCTAAGATTGCTACTTACACCAAGGCTTGGGGAACTTTCTTTTTCTTGCTCCGTAGAGTATCTGGTGATGCCGTATGACGTTATGAAGGTGATTGAGTTGCAGCTGTAATGGTGGCACCAACTATTTGGATTGGTTTCCAGATACAATTATGAGATCATGCGCGAGTAACTTAGGGACAAAATGACCTAAAAAAAGCTTAGGGACAAAATGAATTCAGCAAGGCAATAAACTTTTCTTGTTGAATAACAGCGAAACAGAGAATATTTTATCTCTTTATCATTTTTAGGATCATTATCTAAAAAATAATTTTCATTGGTTTGAAAAAAATAAATTCAGAGTTCATTTTATGAAAAAAGAAAAGAACAATGAACTTAGCGAAATGGAACAAGGAGGCTAGGAGCCGAACAAACCGAAAGACATTAATCATGTATTCAGAATTTTTTTTCCTAGCGGTGGCAATTTAGTTAATAAATCACGTTAGCGGCTTCAAAAAAAAAAATCACGTTAGCCGAAATTCGAACTCGAGACTTCTGGCTCTGATAATATGTTGAGCTACTATATATGCACCAACCAGTTGCACCCAAATGACTAAGCTTATGGGGAAGGATAATGAGCAATTCATTTATGGTTCAACAGTTAGAAACTATATAGAACAAAATTCATATGTCAATACATCTTGGTTAATAGGTAGTGTTCACTATTTCCATTGTAGTCGCTAGGAACTAAGTTTGTGAGTCACCCCGAGCCTTTGTTCATCATGTTATATTGAGCCTCTCGGACAATATAAATAGAGACAATGATCTGGATGATTACCTTCATGGATTTTTATAGTTTCAAGAAATCCTCTTCTTTTTTTTTTTGAGATGCTTCAAGAATTCCATATTTTTTTTAGGGGATTCAAGAAATCCATATGATTGTTTAAATCTAGTGCTATGCTAATTAGGGCCCATAGGCTATAGCCGTCGGAGTCCAACCAGAAACAGCCTGCTCCTTGCTAATGCTAGCCCATAAATAGCTACCTCCTACCATTATAATCATCTTTTGAACCTCGAGAATTTTGTGGTCTTTTCTTAGTAGTCTTTCTAAGCTGTTACTATGTATAAGCTTGCCAACTAATTGCGTACAATCCCAGATGGTCATGATGGGCGAATGAGAAGATCAGGCAATGGTTTTTGTATGACAAGATATATTGTTCGGGAGTGGGATGCACGGGGAACTCTATAAGGATCATCTAAATCAACAATGCTACGGTGACCACTCATGTCGGAAAGGCCCCCGATTCCTCCGCTACATAAGGGAAACTACATGGTCCAGTTCCGTCGGGTGCAGCGTGGTTGTGAGTTGTGACGGTTGTTGGGATACGTCAGGTGTTGCATCCATGTATGCATCACCCAACAGTGACCTAAGAGATGCGACGGCGCTCTTGCCCACTGCAGTCCAAGCGGGGTCATAAGGAAGATCTTCCCAGTTACAAGCACTATCTACTGAACTGGCAAAGTTATCACAGCAAGGAGCTACCTCATTAGCAAGGTTTTCATTCTCTTCATTGTCCAATCATGAATCCTAATTGTGCATTTGATCCTAACTAAAAGTAAAATTAGGGTGGGCAAGTAAAATCATTTAGAGAATGAAAGCCAATCAAGTATTTCTAAGGCAAACGTGTTGCACAAACGCATAACGCAAGTGCATCAAGTCTGCTAGGTGCACACACGCAGACACCTAGCAGAAAAAAATTATGTCCACAAAGCGAGCACAGTGTACTACAACAGAGAGGACAACTGGTTAACGTAGCGTGTTACTGGAAGCTCAGAGATCCATTATTTCGCTTCCATGTCCCGGCCACATATATAGCATCTTGTATGCTTCAGAATTACACGAGTGAAAGAGCTGAGAAACAGCACTGATACTAGTATTGCTCACAAGTAGTGTTAGTTTTTCACAAAAGAAAAAAAAAAGTAGTGTTAGTTACATGAATCATATTGAGAACAAAGACATTTCCTGTAGGACGGGCTAGGGATCGAGCGGAGCCACATTTCACACACTGCATCGATGCCAACGTCAGTGGATTGGGAGGTAACTGGAACCGCTTGCTGTCAAACAACGGAAGAAGGAGCGCATAGACTAGCGACGATCGATAGTTCATTCCGTAATAGTGGATTGCCCTGGAGGGTGCATTTGGCTAGCAGAATTGTTTCGGATTCTGCCATGAATCAGGTGAAACACGGTGCCAAACGAAGAAAATGAGAATCGCTCCGAGCCCGAAACACCTCGAATTGTTTCGTGTTTTTATACTGCGAGCATGAAACGGCTGAATAGGTGTTCCGCACCGATTAGTTCCGTCGATTACCTCTTTGCCCATCTCTGTTTCAACTCTACCTCCATGGCCGCCGCCGTCGCCGGGAGCGCCGCCCATACCTCTCCTTCAAATCCGACCTTACAAATGGGTTTCTCTTGGTCTGTAGATCATTTCCCCCACTTACCCTCTTCTGATTCATCGCCGGAGCACTGCCGACCAGCCCCTCCCTCTGTTCGTTCTCTCCCTCTGCAGGTTTGAGTTCCATCGTGAGGAAGAAGAAGATGAACAGGTATGTGGTGGGCTGGGCCTAGTGGGCTAAACTGCAGAGTACGTGATGGGCTGGAATGAGTTGGTGGGCCTTTCTTTTTTATTGATTATATGGGATGGTTTATATATATATATAAAAGTTCTTTTCTTCATTAGCTCAAAAAAAAGTTCTTTTCTTCATGTTTTCAGAATCTGGGGTGAGTACGATGTGTCTGTTTTTTTATGGTCGACGTGCTCTGTTTTCATCTATGGCACTCGTATATTTTAGATACTTCATTACATGTTATAATGTATCAGAAAAGTCAACAACACTATCCAACCAAGGATAAATAAGTCATTTTGATTCTTCTCTTCTCTTCATTGAAACTGAAGCCAGAAAATGAGCCAAACGATTTTTGAAGTGATTCTGTTTCAGGTTCTGAAACGTTTCTGGACTAAATCTGAAACGTTTCTGATTCTCGGTGAATCTAGAGCTGTACCAAAAACACCTTTAGTCATGAAGCTATCTGATTCAAAAGTGCATGAAATATCCTGCTGCGCAGCGTTTAAGTCTCCCGTGAAACAAACCAAAATGTATTAAATTATAGCTTACGATATTCCTTGAAAAAAAAATACTAAAGAACGGTTTGTCAAAAATGGGCACTTAGAACCTCCGAGTGATTACCAGGGAATACTGTGAGATGTGGAACCTGGGAAGAAAAGGTCTGGTGATATCACAGAGGCGAATGACGACTGCAGAAACTTTCATGCTCGAAAAGACCTAATTAAATGGTGGAATTTTGCCGTCAAACAAAACAAACAGACCGGAGGCGTGTTTATTTTCCGACATTGGCGCCTGAGTCTTCTTGGAAGGCAAAGTGGCTAGCAGCGGTTCAATGGCTCAGTCTATTCTCGAACAGAAGGGGATCTGATGCTGACGCGGCGAGACTCAGTCGATGCCTCGAATGGGAACAACATTGATGCGATTTTTTTATCTTTTTTTTTTCTCTTACGCGAGCGGTTTGATGTTTCGAAGAAACAACCATTGAGACACGAGCCTCACAAATCCGGCAAACGTGACTGTGCGGCTGATTTTATGCTTTTGGATCGTGATTGTGCAGCTGGATTCCAGTGCCCGTCGTGATCTGTTTACCAGACTGTTCCATGGTTCCTGTTGTTGTGATCAATATCTTTCTGGTTCCATAACTTGTAATGCCTTGCTTTGTTTGAGGACCTTACGAAATTTCAACATCTTTATCGGAAGGGAAGGGATTTTGACTAGATATGATATCAATAGGTGTACAACCATTATGAACTGCCGAAAAAAATAAAGAGATAGTACATACAATTTTGTAACTAGTGTTCAAAATTTGTAACTGAAAAATAGATTGAAAACATGCAACAAATGAAGACATAATTAAAAATACAGCTAGTATCGATCAATGCAACATAACCTCTGATATGATGCATTTCGCCGATGCATATATCTCAAGATAGGAGGTATAGCATGTAACTAATCTGTGGTGCCTCAGTTTTCGCCACCACCGTCGCTTGAGCTAGTCGTTGGTGCCGGTGCTGGTGCTGGAATCGGTGCTGGTGCATCGGAGGATTTAGCCAGCTTCATGTCAGCATAGACAACACGGCCTTCGGGCGCAGCGCTCTCGCCGCTCATTTCGACACTATTGACGTGGACGTTGTTCTTGGCAGAGGCGGTGGTGGTAAGGTGGCCAAGGAGAAGGAGCCCGACCAGGGCCAGGCTCACCATGGTCACACGAATCTTGTTGCCCTCCATTATCTTCTTTTGCTTCTTTGATACAATCTTTTTGGTTTCTATTGATTTGACTCAAAGTGTGGATCGATGGATTAGGTTCTTATAGTAGTGGAGATCGTGGCTTCTTGTGGTGTTTGCACAAAAATAGCGCTTGTCCGTCCTAAACTTGGAGTTTCCATGCATGCATAATCTTCCGTGACTGGCTCTAGTCTTGCACAAGTGCCACGCATGCCTTTCCCCTTATTTTTGGTGCGTTGATCTAATCGTACTCACCTCTTTTATTTTCTATGTAAGGAACATGGGCACATGAACAAGGCATGGATATAAATTAAGAAAAGTTGTACATCTGCCTGAGATGACCTAGCAGGTTCGATGGCTAAAAAAAGATATTTAGAAGTATTTATCAGATAAAATCGACATTTAGTTGTAGTGTTATCTCCATGGGTCATGAATTATATACGGCCAACCAATGGGTTTACTCCTTCGTTATGAAATTATTAAAAGGATGTCTCTTCCTTCCACCGTATTTTTATATAGCGTCTCTGGTCAATAAACAGAATTAGAAAAAAAAATGATTGTAGTTGTGAAAAATAAATGCACCAAGAAAAATTCAAAAGTAGTTAAAATCAAGCCGTGCCTTTAGTGTTTGAACACCATGTCATTCAGTTTTTTAATAGATGCAAAGGGAAGGGAAATTAGTGAAATTGTAGCTACCAAAAATAGTATTTAATAACTATCCCTTCGTATTCTAGCTTTTGGGACTAAAAACTAAAAAAAAGTATGTTGGTAATATATCTTTTTTATTACCTTTGCTATGTGAATAAGACTTTTTTGGGGGAACACTTTGTGAATAAGACTTGAGGCAACCTATAAAATGCCTAACATGGCCCATTATATATAGTATATGTCGTTAAAAGCCTCCCCATTTTTTAAGAAATAAACAATAACTGCACAAAAAAGTGAGCAACAAACTAAAATTATACCATGTCATATGTCAACCGGATAAACTTTCATTGATGCATCAATTGAGCTAGTGCGCGCCCTCCGCTTTGGTCCACTGCTACATCTAACAACAGAGCACACTACTCATCCTACAGAGCGTCACCATGACCAAGATGCCCTTGAAGAAGGATAAGAAATAAAGGATTGACTGAGATGGAATAGCATGTTCAATTAATGCTCGCATAAAAGGGGCACTGGAGGTGTTCAAGGTGAGATATGATGAACCTGCTAATTGCTAAGTATAGACAAGATTTGTTGAACAAATTATAAGGTGATACAGTCCGATGAATCTACCAAGAGTCTTTTAGGACTCGCAATACAAGTCAATTGAAATTGTATAGACAAGATGGGAGCTATTATTCTACTCGAGCTGGCAAAAAAGAACAATCAATTGAAATTCAGCGACCTTTTTTTTGCCAAAGCCGGGGAGGAAGTGATGGGATTTTCAAGGTGGCAAAAAAGGACAATCCATTGAAATTCAAAGACTTGTCATTTGAAAGAAAAAGCTGAACTTTGTTGGTGTTGGAGAAAATGTGTTTGATTCTTCAAAACATTTTATTTTGATTTTTGATTAATTCTAAAAACATGGTGATGGCGTAACGGTGAGTGCGCGCGCGCACATGACATGTAGACATCGATGGATAGATAGAGGAAATGCGTTTTGTTGTAATGTCATGTTTGAGTAATAGCTCCCATCTTTTACTCATCATATGGTGTGATTATATGGCTCTGCTTTTTATCACCACCACGCTTTGACTCAATCATTTATTTATTTTTTTGTTGAAGGATTTTTTTTTTTTTTGCGATTACATGTTGAAGGAATTGGCTCTATCATATTATATATCATACCATTGAAAACCAAGGTCTGTGGACAAGCAACGAGCCTGAAGATGCTACACCAAAATACCAGATGTGTTTTTGCTCATTAGTTACTTATAGGGGGGAGGTCAAAATAAAAGCATCATTTAGAGGATTATATACAATTTTTCAACCGTAGCTACAAAAAGGTTGAACTGCGTCGTCGGCTTATGCATTCCAGATGGAACAGCACGCTCACTTGCAGATGTCACATTCCACGGCGTCATCATCCTGAAAGAAGTCACAAACAGCAAAGTTAATTAGTGGGCAAACACAAGAAGCCGTAAGTATAGGCCTGTGGCTGCACCTGTTTGTTTTGCCCCAAACGATGTTTCGTCTTGCATCGACACGACGGCGGCGTTTCCAACCCGGCGACACGGAGCATGTGCCGCAACCGTGATTGCACATGATTGTAGATGCTGCAGGTAGCGAGCAGCAGGTTATTGATCGAGGCTGGAATGTTAACGACGAATATAGGAGCAATTAGCTACGTAGGGGTAGATAGTTACCTGAGCCTGTGCCTGTTGCAGGAGGCAAAGAAGACCAAGATGCCATTGAGTATGCCCCGGATGGCCCGGAAGATCTGGGAGAAGAGATCGTTCCACAGGGCCTTGAGCAGCGACATGTCGAACCCGCTCTGCTGCGCCTCGGACATGTGGTTGATCTCGAAGATGCTGCTGACGGTCTCCCACATGTCCTTGCCGAAGTTGTAGGTGGCGGAGAGCACGGACCCCGCGGCGCCGGCGACGGCCGCGGCGAAGCGCGCCGGCAGCATCGCCACCTGCAGCAGCGGCCAGAGGCATCCGGCGACGTGGTCGAGCACGAGGTCGATCGGCGCCCAGAGCGCCTCGGCGAGGTCGACCAGCAGCGCCCAGGCCGGGCCGACGCCGGCGGCGAGAACTTCGGCGGCGGCGGAAACGAGCGGGC
Organism: Eragrostis nindensis; assembly: GCA_012490785.1. Lineage (NCBI taxonomy): Eukaryota > Viridiplantae > Streptophyta > Magnoliopsida > Poales > Poaceae > Eragrostis > Eragrostis nindensis. The sequence continues at coordinate 53,390 of JAAXCT010001062.1, read as the reverse complement.
CCGCGGCATTCACGAGCGGCGCGGCGAGCGCGCCGAGCAGCGCCCCCGCCGTGCGGAGCAGCGCGAGGAGGCTCTGCAGGCAGCGGCGCAGGTTGCGGAGGAAGAGGATGGTGCCGAGGTACTGGATGCGGGAGACCATGTCCCAGGCCTCGATCCAGCCGAAGAGCGGGCCGGCTATGCGGGCCGCCGCGGCCCGCAGCAGCGGCACGTTCTTGTACAGGTCGTAGAAGCCGATGAGCACGGTGGCGAGGGAGGCGAGGAGGTAGAGGGTCCGGGCCAGGGGCCGCATCCAGGGCCGGTACAGCGTGCACAGCAGCGGGTACGACTGGAAGAAGATGACCCACGGCGGCAGGCCCGACTCCAGCAGCGTCAGCAGCCGGATGTCCGACATGATGATCTGCCGGAGCTTCGCCGGCAGCAGGCTGTCGCGGAACCGGAACTGGAGCAGCGTGTCGCTGTACATGGTGGGACTGGTGGGAGCAGCTGATGGATCGTCATCGTCGTCCTCCTCCTCCCCCTCCAGCTGCGAGCTAGAACACTGGGCTCCCGCGAGGTGGCAGCGCAGCGCCGCGGCCTCAGAGGAGGCTAGCTGGCCGGGGAACCAGAGCCGCGTGCACCGGGCGGCCTGCTCCGCGCTGTGGAACTCCCACTTGTTCATGTAGCGCGCCTCCAGGGCGAGGGACGTGTCGGTGAGGAGCTCGTTGTAGTAGTTGATGCCGTGCACGTCGCGCCACGACACCTCGAACACCAGGAACCCGTGCAGCGCCAGGCTCAGCTCCGTGAACCACTCCCCGGCTCCGGCTTTTCCGGCTCCGGCGGCTGACGCTTGGGCCTGCTGCTTAGTAGTGTCCTTGGCAAGAAGCGCCCGCGAGTTCACGAACGGAGACATCCTGTACTGCATGCTACGAGGACTAATTGCTCCCTTTATCTGAAGAATTACGTATTGCAAGATAAGGAACATGATGGATGAACTAGTAGTACCTTGGTGACCATGAACTGCCACAGCCTCGCCGACCGAGGCTGCTTGCTCGTCAGCCATGGCTGGTTGTCCACCAGAATGAACACCTTCTTGCTCACCGGAGCTAGGTAGAGGAACGCCCGCGAGACGTAGGACTGCATGTCCCTGCAGCGCATGCACAAGAGTTCACAGCATGCATCCACCTGATCGAATTGCATCTTGAGGCGAAAAATTTAAGGAAACCCTTGATCGGTTGGTCCTTACCCAATCTGCAGGCCTGTCAATGGATAGATGTCCGGCAGAGCCTCCATGTACGCTGGCTAGCTGCCGCATCAACTACTGTATCTCACACCGGCCGGCTGATCGAGTCGTCGATCACCTCTCCACTCGATGTTCCCAAGAAGAACAGAGGATCGATGCATGCATAAGTATCAAATCGAAGATGAACCTGCTATTTGTGTACCTATCAGCAAAGGAAAACAGCAACCAACACATGCATGTCTGGTTGTTTCAGACAGCATCAATCCATTGAAAAAAACTGGTCCACTGAAAGAGAAAGATCGCATTACTGAAACAAAAGCAATTCACGATTCGATACATGCTGCGTTGCCGTCACATAGGGGGAAATTAGAGGATGTGCATACCACATGCATACGCTGTCCGATCCACAAGGGACTCTTGAAAATTAAACTCGAGCGCGAGTTCGGTCCTGCATGAGCTTAAGCTGATTATGGTCGAAACGGATCAAATTTTCTTGGTTCAATTCACACGAGAGAGAAGCCTGGAGCTGGGAGAGAGAAGGCTCCTAAACTTAGGAGCACGAGAGGGAAGCACGGTGGGCCGCTCTTTGTTTTCTTTCGCGAGTTAGGAATGAAGAGGGAAGTTCCAGCGCTTGCTTGTGTCTGGGCTCGGGCTGTACTTCAGCGCTGGCCGAACCCAAGCCCACATTTTTTATTTCTTCTGGGCCAGCAGAAAGTGGCCCATCTCGCATTACCATACGACCCACCAAACACCAGCGATCCAGGCCGTCCGATGAAAAGCCTCTCTCTCACCTTCCTCGGTGGTTCCCACCGCTCACGCCTCTCAGTATCATCACCCGCACCGCGCCGCGCCGCCCAGAAAGGAAAGGAGAAAAAAACAAAGCAAGAAAGCAGCAGGCAGCGACGCGCAGGCGAGATGGTCGTCGTCGTCCCCTCGCCGCCGCCCTCCGCCGGCGGCCGCCCCCACCCGACGTACAAGGAGGCAAGCATCCTTCCCTTCCTATTTCCTCCCTCTTTTCCCCCATCCCTCGCTCTGTCTGCTTGAAATAAGACTTCTTTGCTGCTTGTCTCCTGCTGCATCGCCATGGATGCTCAGATGGTCCTGCAGGCGCTGACGGAGCTGCGGGAGCCCGGTGGTTCCAGCCGACGCGCCATCGCCAACTACATAGCCGACCACTTCTCCGGCCTCCCCGCTCGCCACGACGCGCTCCTCTCCGTCCACCTCCGCCGCCTCAGGTCCCAGGGCCTCCTCCTCATGTCTGGCGACTCCTACCTCCTCCCCGCCACTCCCAATCCTCTCGGAGGTCCCAACACAGCAGCGCATCCACCGGGACAGAAGCGCGGCCCCGGGCGGCCTCGCAAGTACCCAGATTTAGCGTCCTCTGCTCCGTTTCAGGGGGTGAAGCGGGGGCCTGGACGGCCGCGGAAGACACCTCTGCCTGGAGTGAAGCGTGGACCTGGGAGGCCGCCCAAGAATACCACTCCCCTTGCTCTGCCGCCTCCATCTGGAGTCAAGCGGGGGCCTGGACGGCCCAGGAAGAGCGTCTTCACAGTGAATTCCTCCGCCCCTATGCTGGTAGTGAAGCGTGGACCTGGGAGGCCGCCCAAGAATGCCACTCCCATTGCTCCAGCCCCTCCATCCGGAGTCAAGCGGGGACCTGGACGGCCGCGGAAGCATACCATTCCTATGTCAGCTCCACACATAATGCCGGCGGGGAAACGAGGTTGTGGACGCCCGCCTAAGAATTTACAGATTCTGGCTTTGGTCAGCGTTGCTTCTGCGCCTGTTGGTAAGCGCAGGCCTGGTCGGCCGCCCAAGAGTGCTGTGAGTAACAATGTGACCGGTGTGAAGCGGGGACGCGGTCGCCCTCGTAAGGTCGTGCCACCTGCTGATAGCAGCATTCCTTTTCCTGCAGTGCCTTCGCTGGTTGCCGTGACAAAGAGAGGGCGTGGAAGGCCAAGAAAGGAGAGGAATTTGGGAAGCGAGCATGTGAAAGCTATAGTTGAGGCCCAGCCCCAAGCTTTAGACCAAGCTGGTTCTGTACAAAATGAAGGTGAAGCTGCGCATTTGCCACCCATTGGTACTCCTTTGACGGAGAAGAGAGGTCGTGGGAGACCTAGAAAAAGGCCCTTGGAAACTGAAGCAACAGAAACAGGAGTTGCTGCGTTGGTGGTGAAGAGAGGGCGTGGGAGGCCAAGAAAGAGGAAGCCTTCAGCGCCGAGGCCTGCGGAAACTGGAGATGTTACAGCGAGTGGGTTCAAGAGAGGACGTGGGAGGCCAAGAAAGGAGAATACATCAGCAGGGACTTCTGTGGAAACTGGAATTGCCAAGAGGGGGCGTGGGAGGCCAAGAAAGAATGTTTCCATTGGAACTGAGTCTGCGGGAGCTGCAGTTGACGTGTCTAGAGGCTTGGCAGAAAGCAGGCCGGAAGAAGATACTTTGGTGTTAGGGAAGGAAGCTGCAGTTGAGCTGTCTAGAGACTTGGCAGAAAGTAGGCCGGAAGATACTTTGGGGTTAGGGAAGGAAGCTGCAGTTGAGGTGTCTAGAGACTTGGCAGAAAGTAGGCCGAAAGAAGATACTTTGGTGTTAGGGAAGGAAGCTGCAGTTGAGGTGTCTAGAGACTTGGCAGAAAGCAGGCTGAAAGAAGATACTTTGGTGTTAGGGAAGGAAGCTTCAGTTGAGGTGTCTAGAGACTTGGCAGAAAGTAGGCCTAAAGAAGATACTTCGGTGTTAGGGAATAAAACAGAAACTGGAAATGTACTTCCTGTGGAGAGGATGGAGGATATGCCTGCAGAAGCCGGACAGAAGGCATCGAGTGCTCAAAATGTGCCTGGACATAAGGCATCGAGTGCTCAAAATGTTGAAGGTTAGATGTTGATCCAAGTGACTCTAACCTGAGCAACGTGAGGTCGTAGTTCTTCTATGGCAGCAACATCAAGCATGAGAGTTTCTGGAGGGCTGAGCAGAGCCTGGAATTGAGAAATGTTTGTGGATTTTATGACATTACTCAGATCGATATATGTTCTGACTAAGATAATTGCTGGTATGTTTTTAAGTATTTGTTTTTTTATATATTTGGGAACAATTTGTGTGTTTTATTATATTTACTTTGGAGATAGACTTGAATTTACAATCCTTAGGGTTGCACATTTGCTCCAGTTTGAACATCTATATTCAGCTGTACACTTGATGTTCCTGTTTTCTCAAACATGACCAACGCATCTAACGTTTGCTCTATTTTACTATGGACTTTGCCAGCTTGTTGATTATGTTTATTTACAGTTGTGTCTTTTGCAAAGTTTTTTCGTTTGAGTGGTCGGTTTTGTAAGGCACTCCACAATTGGTTATTAGGGTTCAGGCAATGTTCAATTTGTGTGTTTATTTGATTATGCACATTGTATTGTGTGGATGTGTGCTGCTTGCCGTGGTAGTTTGCTAAAATTTCTTCTTTCCCATCATATACAAGTGCGATACCAGCCCAGTAGCCCGTAGGTTTTCGATGCTTCTGACATTGTTAAATGAAATGCAGTCACACCATTGTTGGTTTGTTGGTTCTGCTCAAAATATTTCTGACACTCTTGCTTGATAATCTACTTTTGTAAATATGATGTGGGTTTGTCTTCAATGCTAGGTGAAGTCAGTCATGTTCGATCCTGTTGTATTGTAGTACCTTTTATTATGTGAACTCACTGAATTATAAGAAGGTTGTTTCCAGATCGACGATTGTAGAGTAAGATATCTGTCTACATTAAGTAGTTTTGGTTCTCATAGCTAATGAATTTGCACAGATCAGATGAATCAATATATTCTCTTGACTTCGAATAACATCATTTTGCCATTGATGTGTTTTTGCCCCTGATATCGAACATCATTTTGCTATCATGTATGTTATTTTTATTGGTACCATGTAGACATTATATAGCGCACAGAAAAGGGCGTGTTTCTGTTTGGATGATGACCTGGCCTGAGCACCGTCGATCTCAGCCTCAGGCGTCCGAGACACCTCAGCGCATGTTCACCAGGGTACAGACCAAACAGGCCCGAAATCTTTTGCTCAAGCTGATACATTGAAGAGGTATAAGTATCGAAAACTGATAATCGTATTTATGCTTACGATCTAATATCTTTCCTGTTATCCCACCAATGCGGTACATTGGAATACGAGTTTGCTGTATGAAGGCACGTTGTTTATGGGGCACGCATGCTGAGCTTACTACCATGCGGAATGCTTGCTCTTCTGAATTCTGATACGGATGGGGCACAATGCAGTGCAATTTAGTTGACCTAATGTTCATTCAGAAAACAGGAGGTTGCTTATGGGCTTGATCCCAAGGAATAAAAAGGCCCCATCCTATCCTGGGCGTCCGCATTTCCAGAGCTGCTAATCAATTGTGCTTGATGAATGTCCATCGTGATAATGAATAGTTAGTAGTAGCTATTACCACCGAATGTTTTAATCTCTTTGGTTCAGCCCAAAAAAAAAAAAAGGAGTTCAAACCTGTAGGGCTCCTTTGGAACGCAGGATTCGAAAACGCAGGAATAAGAAAAAACACAGGAATAGGATAGGATGGCATATGCAAAACAGAGGATTGAAAAACACAGGAATTTTGTTCGAGTGGTTGTTTGGCTAGACCACAGGAAAAACGTAGGAATTTTTAAAAGAGGTCTGGATGGAGGCTTCCTTCCCTATGTTTTTTCCATGAAATCGATTCCATAAGAATTTTTCCTTCAAAATTCCTATGCCTCATTCCTACAAACCAAAGGATGCTACAGTGTCAATTCCTATAGGAACGAGATTCCTATGTTTGTCCTACAAAATTCCTTTGAACCAAAGGAGGCCGTAGTTTTATTCAACGTTGTTTGTTTGGCTAGCTGGGTACCTCTTCTTTGCTTTAAATAAAATACGGTCCAACAAAGATAGATGAGCATGGGGAGTGTTATGGCTAATTGAAAGAGGAAACACATAGTATTTGACCAAAATATCCGTACACTAAAAGCAAACCTAAACCCTAAACCTCAAATATAATGCATCTGTTGTATCAGTTTATTTTTCCCCGGATCCAGCATGCTGCACCGCTCATTGAAGACGGCCTACAAAATCAGCAATTCAAACGATTCCTGGATTCTGGTACTCGATCGACGAAGGAAGCTAGGCGTGGAAATTAACGGAACCTGCTGTATGATTTTGCGCTTGTTGGTGCCGGCGGCGAGCGCCTCGAGGTTTGACGACCCTCCTGATGTTGTTGAGGGCCTTGTCGTCCACCACCGTCGCGTCCGCGAGCAACATCCCCGAGGCAGCGGTAGTGTGGTGTTCCCTGGAGACGGCGGCGGCGGCGATCAGTGTGCCTCGCTATGTGGGTCTCCTTATCAAGCGGGTTCAAGCCGCTGGATCAAGGAACAACGGTTCGTAAGCGATAGTGTAAACAGAATCTTTTTGGCATATTTATTATTTCAATTTACTCAAACCGTTTGACGTGATACCTACAATATTCCGGTAAACAGAAAAATGTCATAACCAAGCTTTGAATCGCCGCAAGAAAAAGAATTCATACTTTTCACGGCAGACATATATAATGACAATGTGAGTTGATCATGAAACGAAGTCTAGGACTACAAGGTAAAGTTCAAATGAATGACACATCACTCATTCACTCTTTTAAACAAGTACTCTAATCCCCAGATGAAACTTGCCTCAAGCAACAAGCCTACTTCAGTCAGACCCTGTCTGTGCTGCCATCCTTCACCATAGCTAGAACAGTTCTTCTCCTGTGACCAAAGGTTATTGACATTATATAATTTGTGCAATGGACGCTCAAACAAAGGCAATATGTCTCTACTTGAATATAATCCTTTACAACTCACTCACACCTCTACTTACAGAAGCAACAGCATACATATTTTAATGTTTCAACTTGCAGCTCAACTTTCTATACATTTACGGAAAGGATGATATCGCAAGTTACAGGACGGTATGATATCAAGTTTTTTCAAACAAAACCAAAACACATTTAGACCGACAGAGCAGTAACAAATTAATCGCCAAGTATTCCAAGCTTCTCATGAATCAACTATATGGACAATTAATAAATCTAGGTGGAATCAGGATAGTTATTAGTATTCCATACTTATCATTTGAAAGAAAAATCAAACAGCTTTTTGTTTATCTGACAAAATTAAAAATCACAAATTTTGGCTGATATTGCCTATTCTCATAAAATACAAACTTATGATGGCAACTGAACTTACTTAGCTCATCAAGTGATATACTAGCAGCACTGTCCCCAGATTTAAGCAATCGAAGCTTCCCTGTACATAGAATAATTCTCCAACAATAAGGCTTTTCTTTTGCACAATGGAGATGCACAAACATAAAATATACTGCATCTGATTTTCTATTGTTGATGTTGATTAGTTCAAAGCTTTTGTACAATGGGGATGCACAGATACAAAAATAATGTACTCCATCCACTTTTCTATAGTTTGAACTAACCAACATCAATAATAGAAAATGGCCGGAGTAAATAATATGTATATCACCATACAAATAAGGTGTACTTAAGGATGCAGAACAGGATCGCAATCAAGTTTGCATTTATTGAAAACAAAATGGACCTACTATTAGCATATCAAAGCTTCATTGTCATTGAGAAGCCTAAAAATACTACTTTGACAAAACTATAAAGTCTCACTATTAAACATTGCCAATAAAAAACTGAATGTTGGATCAACATACCATCACGTCGAAGACATATCTCTGGTATATTTCTGACTTGACCATTAATGCTGTCATTGTAGACTCTGGTCTCAATATCACCCTCCACATAAACTGCAGAACTGATATAAGGCAAAAAATAAATATTCCACCATCCATGGTGAAAATAAAATTTTATGCTATAGCATTGGCAATGCTAATACAGTTGTATATGGAGGTAAAAGACAACTTTTTGGATCAAACAACGTACTTCTTCACCAGCTTTTGAACAGCATAAGCTCCCAGATGGTCATTATGAACAGCTATTCGATGCCACTGAGCTGGCTTCGGCAAATCCGCAGGCCCAATTACCCTCTGATCAAACATGCCCCCAGTTCCAACAGTAAATATAGTTATTGTACGTCCACTCCTCAAAATTTTTTGCATGGGCACTTGTCCTACTTTACCACAGATTATAGCCTATCAAGAACAGAACAAAATAGTAAGTGTGAAGTCTTGCAACTCGTAACAAAAACAGAAGTCATCACTTCAATACCCTGTGCACCCCACGGAATCCCCAGCCCTTCTTGGGATCTACTGTTTGGGGTTCTAACTCTCTCTTTGAGTCTGTATGGTTATCGCCATACTCTATGTCATCCTTCTCATCGAGGTCTGAGAAAGAAAAGGTAGAGCTCCAAGCTCGTGATTGCCTGCAGAAATCTACAAAGAGAGAAAGGTTTAATAACGCTTGCTCCTAGTATAAATGAATTAATCATAATGTTTGAGTAGTGAATATTGATGGTAACAAATATGGAAATACCTACCAAATGGTTTCCTTTGCTGTTCCAAGACCCTCCTCAAGCCCTTGAGCAGTCCGGTACTAACAGGTTTCATGATGAATCTACATGGACAAATAAAAAGGAAGTGAAATGACTAGTTTTTTTTTTTTCTTATTTCTTGACTTTGATACAAAGAAAACATAAGAGCAATCAGTCTTATGCCACACTGCAGTTCATCAGCTTTCTTCTTCTAAGCATCTGATGCACTTAATGTCATTGCATATATTATAAAAACAGATGCTTAGAAGAAGAAAGCTGATGAACTGCATATGTTTGTCCCCAATACGCACCCAGCCCAAGTATCCGATTTTCTTATATTTATTTTTAATTGGACTTCCTGGATAGGTATCCGAGCCGTATCCATGGCGTATCTGTATCTGTCGGGTATCCGGTGCGTATCCGCAGTTTCAGTTTCAGTTATGGGCATAATCTATAAAATACATTTCTTTTACAAATATAATTCACATCACATTAGAATAGTTTTATTGCTCCTATGATCTTGCTTTGCTACGGGCGCAGTCCATTGAGCTGATTACCACGAGAAATAAACTATGAAATCAATTTCAACAATGTGAAGAGGATCATTTATTTATATTTAAATCTGGGATTGAAGAATACTTCGATGTGAAGAGGATCATTTATTCATATAATATATATTCGAATCAGAAATCAATTTATAATCTTATTTCGAGTGAGACGGTGTAGATGCATGAAGATAAAGGAAAATCAAGTAAAATTGAAGATTTCCTAAATTACTCCTATGTTTCCCAAGGAGCAACAGACGTAAGAAATCTGTCAAGTGTTGATATTTAATGGCCTAGATAGACAGTGCCAATGCCTTCACCATCAGCATGTAAATTAAGATGCAGAGCTATCGTATTGATCTACCTTCTCACTTCCCTTGTTTTCTCTATGCAGCACAACAGTGCGTGATCAACAGCCAAGCAAGTCTGACAAAGCTCTGCACATTTCAAAAGAAATGTAATAGGTCAATACATATATAGTAGAAAAAACATTTTGTGGAGGCATGCGTTCAAACTTCACACAATTGAACATATCACAGGAACCGATCTATGAGAGAATTGCATTTCATTGGTGAAGCATTTCAATCTCTAATCTATCTCAAACAAATTGCATTTCAATCTCTAATATAATCTATCTCAAACCAATTGCATTTCATAGCCTATCTCTAAACCAAGAAGCAGCATGCACATCCAATCCAACCTGCTTGGGGTCGTTCGCGGACGGGAAGGAGGCTGGCGGCGGACGGGGAGGAGGCTGGCGGCGTCGGGGGCCGGGGCCGGGCGGGCGGCGATTGCCGGGACCGGGACCGGGGGTGGCGGCGGCTGCCGGGGCCGGGGCCGGGCGCGGCGGCGTCGGGGGCCGGGGCCGACGGCGCCCAGGGGTGCGGGGCGCGGCGGCGGCGGGGTGCGGGGCGCGGGGGCAGCTGTGTGTGGCTGGTGCGGGGCAAAATTTGGGATGCGAGGGCGAGACGCGCCCCGCAACGGTTAAAAAGTGCCAGATTCGATCAGTTTGCCGAGTGCCACTCGGGCAAACATTAATCATTGGTACTTAAAAAAATTACCAAACAAGCTTCCAAAATTACCAAATTTTGACATGACAAATTCATGACAAAATTTATCATGAAATTCATTTTTTAACTCGTTTTATACCATTATTTGACTCACTTGCAGTTCAAATTTGACTTATATGAGAAAATATATTTAATAGAAATAAACTAATTAAAAATAGCAAACAGATCAGGAAATATACCAAATTTGAACATGGAGTTCCATGCAGTGTATGTAAACAGGAGAAAAAGTTTGGAGGGCAGGAAAGGGAAAAAAAACAAGTTTGCAGAGGGCATTTGCCGAGTGGCCAGGAACACACTCGACAAAGTTACGCTCTTTGCCAAGTGTTCCGCTAGTGACACTCGGCAAAGAATTGACGGTCGGAGACTAGTCCCAATGGGCGTCGCACTGCTACATTTGACCCTGCCGAGTGTCTTGTGGCTCTTTTGCCGAGTGTCTGGCATTTGACCCTCAACAAATATTTATTTTGCCGAGTGTGCTGCAAATGACACTCGACAAACATTAATTTTGCCTAGTGCCGGTGTTTTGCCGAGTGTCAGAGGAGGCAGGCACTCGGCAAGAACCGATTTCCGGTAGTGCACCAGAATATAATCGATCTATGAGAGAATCAACTTGCAGGACCAATCGAGAGAATTGTTTTGTTACCTTAAAGGCCGCCACATGGAAATTGTTGTTGTTCATGCTCCTGACAGCAGTGGGACTTGCTTCACAGGTTCATCCTTACCGGTCAAAAACGGAAGTACGTGAGAGCTCCCTCTAATTATGTTCCATCAGCCGTTGCTACTGTTGGCTGGCTGTTGATCATTGAGCTCGTGTGCTTGACAGAAAGGATAGTGGGCATAGGAGGAACGATGGAGATTGATGGTTGGTTCCTTGTATGCATGACTGGAAAAGTTTCCTTTCCTTTGAGCATGGCATGAATCTATTAATAGTTTGATCAAAATAAGAAGCTATTTTCTTGTGGTTGAACTAGCTCGCTCAAGTGTGGGTCTCTGACTTAGCACATGTCTTGCATTTACGTTTAATTGTTCATGGTGGCGTCTGACGTGCCCATTTGAGAGCGAAACACATATGATGACTTCATCAATTTTAATATTTGTCGGCCCTCATACAAGTATGTGAGTATTTACTTGTGTTTTCTACAAATACAAAGAAGAAGAAGAAGAAGAAGAAGAAGAAGAAGAAGAAGAAGAAGAAGAAGGAAGAAGAAGCCATGTTTTCACTCGACCACTACTGTCATTATGAAAAAAATACCATAATAATTATTTATTTATAAAATTACCCACCACCGCTTTATGTCAAAAAGAACTTAAATTTGCTTTTCAAATAATCATAGACAAGAGGCGATGACAAGTTAAAGACATGCTAAAAATATGAGTTATGATCATACAAGCCACGCAAATGTACATGCCACCACTCGAGTTATATTAAAACGATTACAGCCCTGCTGGTTTTACATAAAAGAAAGAATCTGGAGTAGTCAGGCAGGGAAGGTAACTACACCAATGTATACACTTGCGTACTTATAGAGTCATCGCATCGAGCTAAATTAAGAATCAGGTCAAGGCCGGTTTCATTATGAGAAAGATAAAAGCATACACATGCATGATAGGATCTTGGCATGTCGAGTTGGTCGTAGTTGTATTTCCGGTCGATCGATCCATTTTGGAAGAAGGTATATATGGTGGACGTGTTGTACGATAGTACTATATGGCCATGGGCATGGCTGATGGATACATGATGAGATTATCCTGCTGCTGGTCCAGCTCCTGGTGGCAGCAGGCGAACGTCTGCTGAACCTCGTAGGCAAGATCCTCAACACTGACCTGGCACTCGAGCCCAATCTGCAGGAAGAAATAGAAATTCAGTCATTAATCATGTATACTCCTATCCTTTTAAGCATAGTAGTTTGCATATGCGTATATGCATCCAGGGCTGATCCGTTGGACTTGCCTTGAGGACGAAGGAATGGAGCACGGTGTCTTCCATGGTGCTGATGTTGAGATGGAGCACCTCCAGGTGGAGCGCCTCGAGCACGGCGATCATCCTGAGTGCCTGGCCGGGGACGCGGCCGGAGAGCGTGCGGAGCAGGACGTTGGAGCCGGAGATCTTGGCCTCGACGTCGGCCACGGGGGAGTTGCAGCAGGCGGCGAGCTCCTTGACCTTGATGATGGCGGAGGCGGGGGAGACCACGGCGTCGGAGGACGACGAGCCGGTGGTGAGCAGGGAGCGGGGGCTCGGCGTGGGGCTGCCGCCGGCGCTGAAGCCGCTGCTGCCGCTGCTGCGGCGGCGCTTCTTCCTGGCCTCCAGCGACTCGAGCACCTGCTGCAGCTCCCGGATGAAGTCGATGGCGCCGCCGATGATGGAGGCCTGGTCGCCGCGCTTGATGTACAAGGCCGGCGTCAGCGACCGCAGCACCTTGAGGTGCTCGTTCATCTGCCGCCGCCGGTTACGCTCCACCGCGATGTGCGACATAATCCCTTACAATTACCTTACTTATGTTATTGCCACGCCGTCGTCGTCGTCGTCGATCGATCTCCGATCTTGAGCTGAGGTGCATCGATCGATCGATCAATCTCGCTATATATATACAGATGCAGCATCCATGTCGTATTCATGGACCCCATGCCTGGGCGTGTCGTATGTGTGATCTTCTTATGTTAGCTACAGTGCTCACTAGATCTACGGATACGCTCTGTGCATGCACTTCCTGAGATTTGTGAATTGGCGGCAATAATTCTGTTGCGCAAGCTAGCTGCACCGTAATGTGACCTCGGCCGTCTTGCGTGCATCTAGCCATTCTCCGTCGATGCACCACCATGCAAGATGCAACTAGGCTGTCCATCAATGGCCACCGTGCATACCGCGCCTGCGAATTACTCGGGCACATACGCCCCGGCGTGCCGCATTTACTCGCAACCCGTGCGTGCTATTTACTGCTTGCGTCAACATATCCGTCCCACAAACAAATAACTTCATTCTATTATGTGCATCTGATTTTGTCATATCTAGTGCTCCTTTTTAACCTCGTCGTATTTTATACTGTATGTTTTTCTTTCTTTTTTTTCCCCTCAACTAACGCTCTTGCAATCTTGTCGTGCCCATGATGTGAGTTTCTGTTAAATACAGCTAGCTTAAACGAATTATAAAACATAAAAGATCAAATTACGTACCCTCCTAAGCTCTACCTTTTCACTGTGCCCGCGTGGGAAAAATCTCTCATTCACTTGATCACCGATCGAGAAACAAAAGGGAGAAACAACCACCCCAGCTTGAAGACAAGCAGGAAATCCAGCTTTGTACCGGCACGAATCACTGTTACAACAGATTAAACTGAATCATCATGCAACAAGTTGGCGGCAAAATAATGAAGCACCCTTTTGACTCGATGAAGCCGGAAATGGACAAGTCAGAATCGTCGTCATATATACACTCTTATCTTGCGTTGACCTTCAGTATGCATGCATGTCAGTCTGGCTAAGCAATAGTTATGCAAAAATTCCATCGATTACACCCAGCATGTTCGCCCGCCTGTGGCTAGGCTAAGCCGCCAGTGCATTATATAGCAAATACTTTAACATATAAATCGATCAATGAAAGAGATGAAGGAATTTAAACAAGTCAACATCCTGACTGCGCATGTTGAGCTCTGTGATATGTTAATAGATCGAATGGAAACTTCTTCCCCTGAGGGAGAGGTCGAGCCACATGGATCCGAATGCATGCCATGTTCTAATCCTCATCTCACAGCTAGCTGAATGAATGTAATCTGTCTGTTTCATGCTGTAGAATAGTAGTACTATATATTAGAGATAGAGTTGTCAGTATTCACCCTTCTACACATTTATATAAATAAATAAATAAATAAATAAATAATTCAGCACAAGTGCATGTTGAAGCACCAATCGATCACAAGCTGGCTAGCTAGCTGCCGGATTGCTGCTAGACTGGCTTTATTGTGACAGACTTGTCGGCTTGGCATTCGACGGCCGTCCATCGTGTCCTGTTAAATTAATTGATAACTAAATTACCTGTAGTTGTTAGATGGATTTCGATAGATATGCAGGGGCAGGCAGGCATCGTGTCAATATATATAAGCAAAAGAGTCCATGGAGCAGTTGTGTTGCTATAATTGGACCAGGGCTTGCATTCAATCTCTTTTGGATTTTTAATAATCCTCTTGCTTATGACCTTGTAATAGTAGCTAAGAAAGAGGCAGACAACGACAGATGCGGCATGCAGTTGAACTCCAAAGCAGAGCAGCACAATGCATAAATACGCATATAGTTTTACCTATCCATAATCATAAGAAAATCTAACGGTTGGTTTATCATATTCAGACCCGGTCAGATACATGAGGAAGTTCCTCGCCAAAAAAAAAAAAAAAAAGATACACGAGCAAGTTGGTTTGTCTGCCTGCCTAAGATGGCAACTCATAACATATACTACCTTCGTTTGGCAATTGTTATCGCTTCGGACAAACAAACGAACTAAAAATGACCAGAAGTTCTATGTCCGAACGTCATCATTATAAAAACAAAGGGAGTATATACAATCCCGTTGAACTGAACCAAACCAAATGGCACAATACTTTGGGCAATCGTTGAGTTAATTTGCGTCTTGGGCATTCTGTTCTCTTATTGGAGTATTGGAGTACCACTTAATTATCATGTCCTCTCCTCGCTCGATCTGCTGCGTCGATCGTCATCCATATCACCACCATGCGCACGTCATCTCCTCGGACTCGAACTTAGGTATTCAAAACAAGAAGAGAACTTGCATTGGTACTGTACCCAGCACCAAGCTATATCAGAAAAGAAAAGAGGCGCAAAGTAAAGATTTGTGGCTTCCATTTTCTGGCGCCGAAGCTACACCGCTAACAATTCAATTACATGTGTACTATAAACTGACCCAGTAATTCCTTTCCTTTTGACATTTTTTCGGGGTTCTGTTCAGATTACATCACCTACTGATTCTATCAGACGACGTGGACGCCTCCTTCCTCCTCCTCCTCCTCCCCTGGCTTGTGATTGGCGCGCCCCGCGAACCACCGCGCCGTCCGCCGTGCGATCGGCAGCCACCGCCGGTTGTCCTCGTCCGCAAGCCGCTCCCTCGCCGCCGCGCGCAGCCGTGGCAGGCTCACGATCTCCGACACGGACCGCACACCCGACGACAAGCTGGCTCTGGCGCCCACCGCGGCAGAAGCCTTGTTGGTGCTCGTGCCTTGCTGCTCCTGCTGCTTGCTCATAATTAGCAGCTGCTTCTCTTCTCTGATCGCCTTCACCGCCGCATCCTCCTCTTTGTTGTTGGGGGACGGGAAGTAGAAGCGGCCGCTGGACATGGAGCGGAGCATCTCGGTGTCGAGCGCGATGAGGTCGGCGGAGTTGAGCTCGCTCCACCGGCTCTTGAACACCACGTCCGACACGATGATGCGGTGCCGGTGCCTGTCCAGCTTCTCCTCCTCCTCCCCCTGCTGCCTCGGCGAGCCGCCGCCGCCACCGAACCTCGACGACGGCACGCGCTCCACGAAGATGTCGAGGAGGTCGCGGCCGCTCCCCGCCGCGGCGGCGGTGGCGTCGTCCTGCTCGTCGCCGCCGCCGAAGACGATGCGGGCGCTGGCGGCGTACTTGAGCCCGAGCGTGGCGTCGTCGGCGTCGACGCGCGCGCGGCAGAGCGGGCAGCTGGCGCTGGACTCGAGCCACTGGTCGACGCAGTCGAGGTGGAACGCGTGGCGGCAGCGCGGGAGGAGGCGGAGGAGGTCGGCGTCGTCGAAGCGGGCCAGGCACACGGCGCACTCCATCCCCTGCCGCGCCCCGCGCAGCGTCGCGAACCGGAAGAAGGGCAGCGACTCGATCACCGGCTTCGGGACGCCGGTTAACGCCTCCGGGTGCGTGGCGTCGGCGGCGGCGACCGCGGCGGTGGCCAGCGTGGCGGGCAGCGGCGGCGAGGAGGAGGCGGAGGAGTGGCAGAACTTGGCGTACATGAGGAGGAGGAAGGTGAGGGAGAAGATCATGGTGAAGATGCCGACCACGATGGCCACGCTGGGCCGGAAAGAAACCTTGATGCCCACGCCCGGCGGGCTCTCCGGCGCAGCCTCGGCCGTGGCCGGCTGCGCTGCCGCGCCGCACACCGTCGCGGACACGAGCACCGCGACGAGGGCGGCGACGCGCGCCATGACTGGCAGACGGAGGGGTCGCTCAGCTAGCATCATGGTGGGGGTGGACGCCGGACTAGAGATGATGCCATGGACGGACGGACGGACGGAGGCAGAGCAGAGCCGAACGAAAGACTGATATGAAAGCAGAGAGGATGTGACGACTTTGCATTTGTTTCTCTTCTTCGAACAAAAAAATTGCAGCGGCTGCGGGTGGGACCCAGCCAGCCTTTGTCTGCGAGCTGCTTGTTCGTGCTCCCCCTGCGTCATTTTCACCTGCTCCACTCATTTTTCCTTGTTCAGATTTTTTTTTTTTTTTTTTTTTTTGCGAAAGGAGGGATTATATAAAAGATAGCACAGTACATCCCAACTTTTTACAGGAAGACCCCTGTGGAACTTTTACAGAACAGCCCTCGAAGAAAAAGAAATTACAACTAAGTCCTTTATCTCTCGACTGCTCCGAACCCAAATCTTCTCGTCTCCAACGCTCGCCGGCGACAGCAGCCGGCCACCTCCTCCATCCCGTCCGCGACCACAACTCATAGTTGGAGAAGCCGATTAGATGGACACGCATGCCCATGTCACGACGAAGGTCCCGAACCGGCCATCGCAGCGACCTCGGGAAGGAGAAGACGAACCAAACCACCACCATCGAGAGCTCGGCGACTCGAAGACAAAATCGGAGATGTCGACACCAGCAGACGCCAACAACCCGAAACCAAACTCCACCATCACCATCAGCGCCGGCAAGGGGAGACTAGACCATCCTCCTTTTCGCAAAGGGAAGGAAGGCAAAAGGACTCCACACAGACTTACCGGTGAACTTGCCCCACGGCGACGACGACGACCGACGCGTGCCGGATCCGACGCGCCGCCGATCGCCGAGGCGAAGCGGCCCCACGCCACAAGCGGACCGAACGCCTACGCGCAAGCAGGACTAACTGCTCCCATACTAGTACGACCGGACGGCAACTCCGGCGATCCCCCAGCCCTCCAGAGCCCGACGGCCGCCGGAGGAGGGGGGATCGGACGGAGTCACCGCCGGAACCGAAGCCGCCGCGAAACGCTCGCTCTGTGTGCAGGGGAGGGTCCGAGAGTTCGAGTCGTTACCGTTTCCTTGTTCAGATTTTATCTATACAGGCACAAGTACATTGAATTTTTCAATCAACATTGCAAGTGTTCTTTTTATTCTCTCAGAGGGCAACAGGACGTGCAAGTTTGTTGTTTTCTTCTCAATTATTAAACAGGAGACAATAAATTTGACTCCGAGGCTTTCTTTTCGTTTTCTTTTTGAGATGTTGCATTTGTAGTTTTTTTTTTTTTTGAGAATCCGAGATTTGTAGATACATAGAACTGGATTTTTCCTCTCTCAAAAAAATAAGAAAAGATAAGTGGATGATGGGCTGGGCTTCGTGCAAAGGCCAGGCCCGGCACGGCAGGCTTTCGGAATTCGGACAAGCAAAACCGAAAGTTAGTTAGGAGTGCAGTGTAGGGCACTGAAACCCACAACGCATCTTTTCCTCTTCTGTCTTCTCCTCTCGCCGGCTTTGGTGACCAGAGCAGAGCAGACGCCGCCGGCGATGTCCGCCCTGGCCAAAGGCAAGTCAGCCATCGGATCCTCCGGATCCGCCAGATTCGAGGTACCCCTCTTCACGCACCCGTGTCCTTCTGATTCCCGGCTCCTCCTCCCTCGTAGTATGCCAATTCCAGCCCAATCTATATCTAGCAGTTTGCTGCTGCAACTAGAACTGATCTGATCTGTTTCGAGCATGCGCTGTGTTGTCGAAGCAGGTCAAGGGGAAATCCTCGGGAGCAGCCTCGGCCTCCTCGTCTAAAGCCACCAAGCGAACAACCACCACCAGAGGCAAGGCCGTGAAGAAGGTCTACTCCCTGGCTGGCCAGAAGTTTGATCCGCCGGAGGAGAGAGAGCCTCTCAGGATATTCTACGAGTCGCTGTCGAAGCAGATTCCCTCCAGCGAGATGGCTGAATTCTGGTATTCTCCTTTTTCCGTTTCCTCTGTCTCGTCAACACCACACCAATTGTGACTGTTTTGGTGCCATCGGCTCTCAGGTGTCAAATTAGGCAACATTCACAAAGCATAGGATGAGTTGCAACAGTTGGCTATTATTAGGAAGTGAAAAACAATAAAGGGGCAGCTCATCAATGAATTGGGAAACAAAATCTTGCTCCTGTTAGACATTCTACCATATGGATTCTGGCATCATGCTAGTTAAGAAAGGTGAAATTAAGACATAGCAAGAATAAAATGTTTGTGACATGCAGTAACCTACTAGAGGGCTGATAGATTAGCCATTTGACAAACAGAGGCAGTCTGGTGCCTTGTTCTAGTTGACACAGATATAGTTGCTATACGAAAAAGCAATGCAAACTATGTGGAAGAGACATGAAGGACAACTTAATTTGTGTGTAGCAGCCTAGTAGGTGTAAGGAAACTAGGAAAGTGACCAGTTCGTCATGTTATTGATAGAATAGCTTCAAGGAAGAAACAACATCAACACAGTAACATAGGATGTGCTGCATACATCTTTGACCCTCTTTGCATGTCCAAATGGAAATGCAGAAGACGACTTTCAATTTTACTTCACAATAATAGCATCTGAAATTTATCCAGACTGCTTATCAACATGAGGTCGAATTTAGCATGCTGGGAAAGTCATGCGGATACTAGACTACCTTGCAGAGCACTTATTTTTTGTCTTTTTTATTGGATTGTCTTTTTGTTTTTAATCACCTCACATGCACAAACTCTGACAGGTTAATGGAGCATGGTTTGTTGTCTCCAGAGAGAGCAAAGAAAGCATATGAAAAGAAGCAAAAGCGCCAACAGCAAATACGAATGGGTACCCCGATTAAACCTACTGTAAGAAAACCTGAAAGTTTAAAGAAACCAAGTACATCAAGCAATATGGATTCCAAGTCAAAGAAAAGGGTTGATTACAGTGATGACGATGATCAATTCATTGTAAAAATGAAGAGGACCAGCAGGGGATGACGCACAAGATGGATCCATATACCTTTAACAAACCGGAATGCGACGCTGCCTTCATTCATTCCTTTTTGAAACAGCGCTGCCCGTGGTGACAATGTTTCTCTTTTATATTTATAGCCTTTACTTGAGCATTACAGAAAAAAAATACATTCTTTAGGATGGTCAAATAAATGTTGTTCCGGTGGTGATCGTACTGTATGTGTTTTAGGAGCATTGCACTTTTCTGGAGCTCAGAAGGAGACAGATAGGTTTGTAAAACTCTGCAACTGTACTTGTATCATGAATATAGAAGGTTGTTCTTTCATTGGAAATGCTTAGCTGGTACTAGTACATGGTTGTCTGGAAATGTTCTTGTTTACAACAAACACTGGAAACACATCCTTGGATGTAGGTTTCCCTTACTGGCCATATGTAGGGGTATACTATATACAGAAAGATTTATCTCAGGATCCAGAATAAAGCTTTAGCATTCTGAAGCCTGCAAACTGTGGGAGGGGAATCTGAGCACTGACCATTTATAGTCAGTCAGAAGCAGGAGAGAGTAGAGGTCACAAATAATGAATCTCATCAGTATACACGAGGGAGAGGGCGTACAATTTACAACCTACAGTTATAGAGATCAGTACAAATGGTGGAAGAGTATAGCATGGTCGGTTCCATGGACCGATCCATCAGAGTACTAACAGACATATATATACACATGTTGTTGCTAGCCGTGGGAATGGATTTGAGGCTTCAGGCGTGGTGGTTTGAGGTGTCGTGGGTGGTGCACTTGTCCTTCCTGAACCTGAGCTTCTCGTCGATGTGGTCGAACTCCCAGATGTGCTCCTGCATGAGGATGTTGCCGAATATCCCGGGGCCCGTGGGCAGCCGCCGGAACGCGAGGCACGCCACCCCCGGCACCACCTCCGGCAACACCACGCTCTTGGCGTCCGGCTCCAGCCTCGCGCCGCCCTCCAGCTCCACCGTGAACCTGGGCACCGTCACGTTGTGCGCCGGGTCCACCCCGTCGCCGGCGAAGGTCCACTGGTAGCAGAACTCGAAGCCGTCGATGTTGGTCACCCGCTGCAGGTGGCCCAGGTACCTGTCCAGGGCCCTGGTCACCTGCGCGTACGCCGGCGGCGCGAGGCCGGTGATCGAGGTGCCCGTGTCGAGCACCACGCCGGCGCCGACGATGGCTTCGTCCCACACCTCGGGCGGGATGTCCAGGAGCTCGCCGGCGACGGTGATGCCGGTGACGCGGGCGCCGTAGGCGACCATGTCCACGCTGTACACGAGCGTGGTCTCCATGGTGCCCGGCGCGTTCGCCGCCGGGTTGCTGCCGAAGGTGAGGTAGCTGGAGGCGTTGCGGGTATGGGTGCTGAGGAGGCAGAAGGAGAAGCGAGCGCCGAAGCGCTTGGCGGCGTGGATGCCGAAGGACATGTCGCTGTTCCCCATCGCGAGCACGCCGTCGTGGGCGTCCACGCTGCCGCCGGCCTCGAAGGTGGAGCAGCCCAGGATGAGGCCGGGGAGCTTGGCCATCCGCCCGTCGGACAGCGCCACCGTCGCCTTCTCCTGCCCGTAGATGCCGCTCGTCGTCGTCCCGTCCTGCACCGTCTGGGAGTAGCTGCACGAGGCGCTCCGGCTGGGGCTCTGGCACGTGTTGTACGGCAACGCCGCGCAGGCGCGCTGCGCGCACCGGAACCGCCGCCACGACGACGACCTCGCCGGCCGGTACCAGTTCTTGGCCACCTTCACCGGCGCGCTCTCGCCGTCCACCGACAGCACGTTCACCGTCGGCGACCGCTGCACGTGGGGCCGCCCGTAGTGCTTCCCGCCGCGCCGCCGCAGGCGGCAGTTGATCCACGTCAGGTCCGTGGCCGTGTCCAGCGCCAGGTTGTAGGGCAGCGCCGGCGTGCCGAACCGCACCGACACGAGGTACATGGCCACGTGCGCGATGTTGATGGCGCTCCGCATCGGCAGCTCGAACATGGATGCGTCCGACATCACCTCCGGCAGCTTGGACGACTCGCGCGCCTGCCTCCTCTTTCTGCTGCTCTCCGTCTGCGTGATCATCTGCCGGTGCCGGAGGAGATCCTTGGCCTCCATGGCGCGGTAGTGCTCGCGCCGCTCCTCCGCGGACTCGGGCACCACCGGCGCGGTGACCGGGAGGTGGCAGGAGCTGCCGGCCTCGACATCATCGACATTGATCTCCAACGGCAGGCAGAGGACGCCATGGAGGGAGAGTAGGAGGAGAAGGAAGGCCACAGAGCGGCCCTGCATGACGGAGCTTAATCGGAAGAGATTGGAGTCTCTGCTATATTATGCTAATAATAATTACGCCATTGCTGCAAAGGCTTGGTCGACGAGGCTGGACGCCCTTCCCTCCCATCTCCGGTCCTTGGGTATGGCGAAGAGGACGCCATTGTTTTGGCGCCCCTGCCCCGCTCCTCCTTGCTCTTCATTAGCTTGTGGCCACGAGCACTTTCAGGGGCCATCGAGCATATCTTTTCCCCTGATTATTCCGTTGCATCATGGCCTATTCTCGGGGCAGTACAATGCGTGGTAAGCGCCACGTGGTGTATAGACTTTTTTTCGAGAAATTACGTGGTGTATAGACTGGATTTGAGGCAACTCTCAGTCGACGCGCGTGGATCGTCGGGAACACTATCGGACAGTCCAAAGCGTCATCTTCAACCTCCTATCTGACCGCAGCCTCTCTCTTAACCAGCGTTTTGCTCCACCACCGCCCTCCTCCTGCCGTGCTAATCGGTTCACAACTTCTCCCACCGCACTATCTAATTGGTTGCCATTGAGCTCCCCTGGTCATCAGGCCTGGTCCAATCGCCTTGTTCGTCACTCCAGGACAGGACAGCCTTGTTCTGTTACATAGCAGAGTCCGGGAACAGCCAAGGGCGACCAGACAAGAGAGTATGAGACCGCATTGCTTTCTTTCTTTAAACTGTACATGTCTGTATACAGAGGAATGCCACGCCGGCAGGTGGTCGATCGACATGCATCCATCAGCAAGAGAAGGCATGCCTGCGAGGGCGACAAGCTGCTTCATGTCCCCGCTTCCCGTGGACACGAAACGCACGTCCAGTCCCTGTTGCTTGCACTGTCTCTCTTGTCCGTCTGCTCTGCTCTGCTCTGCTCTGGAATTCTGGATACGTTGTTGGATCGGATGGATAGCAACATTCCTTCCCCCGCGCGCCGATGTTGTTGCACTCATTGCCAACCACGCTGCTTTTGCCTTTTGCTTTTCCGTCACCCTCTCGTCTTCTTCTTCAAAAGAAGAGAAAGCCATCGATGGCGGCCATGAGAGCACTCTCCTCATCCCCTACCTCCACTCCAGTCGCCACCTCCCTTCCTTCCTCCCATCGGATCGGATTGCTGCTCGCTAGCTAGCAATGGCAATGGCGGCTCCCCTCTCGTCTCGCCTCCCTCTGCTGCACATTGCCATCATCATCATCTCCTCGCTGCTGCTCCTCTGCTCCTCCCACTCCGACGAAATGGCAAGTGACGCCGATCGGCGGAGGCAGGCCGCCATCCTGGTCGCCGTCAAGGACGCCTTCACTCCCCCGGTCCCGCCGCCGCTGCAGAGCTGGAGCGTCGCCGGCTACGCCTCACTCTGCTCCTCCTGGCACGGCGTCGCGTGCGGCCCCGACAACCGCACCGTCGTCTCGCTCGACATCTCCGGCCTCAACGTGTCCGGGTCGCTCTCCCCGGCCATCGGCGGCCTCCCTCACCTCCAGTTCCTCTCCGCGGCCGCCAACTCCCTCGCCGGCGAGCTCCCGCCGACCCTCGTGGAGCTCCGCGGCCTCCGCTGTCTGAACCTGTCCAACAACCAGTTCAACGGCAGCCTGGCCGGCCTCAACCTCTCCGCGATGGGCAGCCTCCAGGTGCTCGACCTCTACGACAACGACCTCGCCGGCCCGTTGCCGGAGAGCCTGATCCCTTTGACGAGCCTCCGCCACCTCGACCTCGGCGGCAACTTCTTCTCCGGCAGCATCCCGCGGAGCTTCGGCCGGTTCCCGGCGATCGAGTTTTTGTCCGTGGCGGGCAACAGCCTGGGCGGCGCCATCCCGCGCGAGCTCGGCAACCTGACCACGCTGCGGCAGCTGTTCCTGGGCTACTTCAACCAGTTCGAGGGCGGCATCCCCGCGGAGCTGGGCAGGCTGACCGGGCTGGTCCATCTGGACCTCGCCAGCTGCGGCCTGCAGGGGCCCATCCCGGCGGCGCTGGGCGGGCTGCGCAGGCTGGACACGCTCTACCTGCAGACCAACCAGCTGAACGGCACCCTGCCGCCGTTACTCGGCAACCTCACCGCGCTCCGGTTCCTCGACGTCTCCAACAACGCGCTGACCGGGGACCCCCCGAGCTCGCCGCGCTGCGGCGGCTCGAGCTGCTCAACATGTTCATCAACCGCTTCCGCGGCGGGGTTCCGGGGTTCGTGGCAGAGCTGGAGTCGTGCTCAAGCAACTCGCTGACCGGACGGCATTGCGAGCTTCACGCGGCCGAGCCCGTCCCCATGGGCTGCGGCGAGCTGCGGCGTCAATGTTCTGGACACACTGCGCATGAACAGCTCGCGGCGGTGGCTCCGGGGGCTGCGGGTCGCGCAGAGCTCCTGGAGCCGCTGCGCTGGGTGCTCCGGCGGTGCTCAAGCTATGGCAGAACAACTTCACGGGCGCCATCCCGGCGGCGCTGGGGCGGGCCGCGCCGCTCCGGGAGGTGGACCTGTCGACAAACCGGCTGACTGGGGAGGTGCCGCGGTGGCTGTGCGCGCGCGGCGAGCTGCAGATCCTCATCCTCCTCGACAACTTCCTGTTCGGGCCCGTGCCGGAGGGGCTCGGCGCGTGCCCGACGCTCACGCGGGTGCGGCTCGGGCGGAACTACCTCACCGGCCCGCTGCCGCGCGGGTTCCTGTACCAGCCGGCGCTCGCCACCGTGGAGCTGCAGGGCAACTACCTCACCGGCCGGTTGTTGGAGGAAGAAGAAGAAAACGGCGGCGGCAATGGCAACCCACCAGTGGCGCTGTCGCTGCTGAACCTGTCGGGCAACCGGTTCAACGGCACGCTCCCGGCCTCGATCGGCGACTTCTCGTCGCTTGAGACGCTGCTCCTCGGCGGCAACCAGCTGGGCGGCGCCGTCCCGCCGCAGCTGGGGCGGCTGAAGCGGCTGCTGAAGCTGGACCTGAGCGGGAACAACCTGAGCGGCGCCGTGCCGGGGGAGCTCGGCGAGTGCGCGTCGCTCACGTACCTGGACCTGAGCGCGAACCGGCTGTCCGGCGCGATCCCCGCGCGGCTGGCGCGGATCAAGATCCTCAACTACCTCAACGTGTCGTGGAACGCGCTCACCGGCGCCATCCCGCGCGAGCTCGGCGGCGTCAAGAGCCTCACCGCCGCCGACTTCTCGCACAACGACCTGTCCGGCCGCGTCCCGGACAACGGCCAGCTGGCCTACTTCAACGCGTCCTCATTCGCGGCCAACCCGCGGCTGGTGCTCGGTAACGGCACTGATCCCGAGATGTGGCCGCCGCAGGCAGAGGCGAATAGTGGTGGTGGTGGTCATACTAGCAGTAATAACAAGCAGAAATGGGCGAGGCTGAAGCTGGCGGCGGCGCTGGGCCTCCTGGCGTGCTCGGTGGCGTTCGCGGCGGCGGCGGTGGCGACGACGCGGTCGGCGATGCTCCGGAGGCGGCGGGCGGCGTCCAGCCGGTGGCGGATGACGGCGTTCCAGAAGGTGTCGTTCGGGTGCGAGGACGTGGTGCGGTGCGTCAAGGAGAACCACGTGGTGGGCCGCGGCGGCGCCGGGGTGGTGTACCGCGGGGCCATGCCCGGCGGGGAGCTCGTGGCGGTGAAGCGGATCGCGGCGGCGGCGGCGGGCGGGGACGGCGGGTTCCAGGCGGAGGTGGAGACGCTAGGGCGGATCCGCCACCGCCACATCGTGCGCCTGCTCGCCGTCTGCTGCTCCGGCGCCGCCGACGCCAAGCTGCTGGTCTACGAGTACATGGTTAACGGCAGCCTCGGGGAGAGGCTGCACGGCGGCGGCGAGGAGACGCCGCTGTCATGGGCGGCGCGGCTGCGCGTGGCCACCGAGGCGGCCAAGGGACTCTGCTACCTGCACCACGATTGCTCGCCGCCGATCCTGCACCGCGACGTCAAGTCCAACAACATCCTGCTCGACGCGCGCATGGAGGCGCACGTCGCCGACTTCGGGCTCGCCAAGTTCCTGCGCGGCAACAACGGCGCGTCCGAGTGCATGTCCGCCATCGCCGGATCCTACGGCTACATAGCGCCAGGTTCGGTAGTAGTAATTCTGTTGTTTTCTTTTTCATTTCACATTCATGCATTCAGCTTCTGTCAGTCGTGGCGATGCATGCGTACAGCATATCCTATCCTAGGTACTGATCGACGCGATGGTCAAGGCCTCCTAGACCAATGATATGCATGATCCCTAGGCACTCAGATAGGAGTATGATCCATCTCTCTCTCTCTCTGGCCCAGCTGCATCTCACGAACACAGAGAAAGAAAGAGATGCTCATGCTGTATCTGTATGTATGCATCGAAAGAGAGAACCACACCAGACACTAGGCCTACTAGAGCTGCCAAAGCTGGCAGCCTACTAGAGCTGCCAAAGCTGGCAGATGATGACTCCACTCCTCAAAGGAAGAGCTTCTTGCATTGCAGGCCCCACGTCATCTCATCTCCCATGCATGCATGCGCCTCTTTTCCCTTTTTTTACCTCGTTACTCCTCTCCTCCTGCATTTTGCATGGCCTTGATATGCTCTCACATGCTGGGGTCCTTTTTTGACCAGACTAATCATGATTCCAATCACTTCCTTGAGTATATTTAACTACTGTAGCTCTATTCGTATAGTACTAACAGAACACCCGGTGTTGCACTTCCTTTTTACGTAATGAAAACAAAGCATACCTTTGCTGCGAAATAGAGTATGCTGACCAGTCACTTTCCTGATGAGGTACTGTATAATTAGCTTTGGTGTAGTAGTATGTTAGCATTAGGTCCTGGTCTTCATTCATGCTTTTAGATGCTTTAATTCACTGTGACAGCTTTAGCGTTAGACAGCGGAGTAACTTTGACAGTTTGCTTTAAACAAACTCTATCAAAAGAATTCACATGGATGGAACAGCTGATCGATCAAAAGCAATGGCCATAGCTTTCTTTACCATCAACTCCTTTGTCGAACAAAGTCTCTTTGCGACATTCCTTTCTATTATTGCATCTCTTTATAATTTGTTGGGGGAGAAAAGAGCGAAAACGTTCTCGAAATTAAGGAATGAATTCATGTATACTAGTCCACTAATTAAGGAATGCATTTGTGATGGTTGCAGAGTACGCCTACACTCTGAAGGTGGACGAGAAGAGCGACGTGTACAGCTTCGGTGTGGTGCTGCTGGAGCTGATAACGGGGCAGAAGCCGGTGGGGGAGCACCTCGGGGAGGCGACGGACCTGGTGCAGTGGGCGCGGGCGAGGAAGGAGGACGAACAAGCAGCTGGCCGCGGGGTGCTCGGCCTGCTGGACCCGCGGCTCGGCGGCGACGTGCCGGCCGGGGAGGCGGCGCACCTGCTGCTGGTGGCCATGCTCTGCGTGCAGGAGCTCAGCGTGGAGCGCCCCACCATGCGCGAGGTCGTCCAGATGCTGCAGCAGGCCAGGCACCACCACCACCATCAGGTCCACCACCACCCCAGCGTCGTCCGTGTCCTGGCAGCATCGCCTGCTGACAACAACGACGACGGCGGCGGCGATGAAGACGTCGGAGCTGACCACAATCGACATGCTTCTTCCTGCTAACTCATCACGCTGGATCGAGCATACTCGATCGATGGAGATGTGACCTCACCTCCTCGCCGTATGTTGAGTAGTCCGGCCTGGCGTGGCGTGCATGCTGATGACATGATGCATGGCGACATGGGCGAAACATGTGGCCGGATCTCCTAGCAGCGTGCCAGTCAGTGGTCGTTCTCGTCGTCCTGACCTCTGCATGCATGCCTGGCAGCAAGTAGTATACCTTGTCTGCCATGGACGATGGCGCCATGCGGCAGGGCAGGACCCCCATGCCGCCGCTGCAGGTGATTCGATTGTTCCCTTCAATTCTTTCGCACCGGCGGCGTGTCATCGATAGGCCCGCGTTCCCAAGCTGCCGTTTCCTTCCTCAATCGTACGCCAAGGATACGCGCGTGCTCTTGTCTCCTGTTTTCCTCGCATGTGCATACTCCTATATACAGTATTATATCCAGTTTCTATTTTTTTTTTCTCCCAATAAGGTTTTCCTTGAACTCAAAAAGGAGTGGATGGCAAAAGGGTCAAATAAACTCAATAAAACTAAAGTATGAATTCGAATTCACCACATGCAAACTCCAAAACAATCACGAAAGAAAATTTACCCTAATGCAAATTAGGATGCTACCATATAGTTTATCGCGTCATCGAGGACCGTCTCTCATCTCTCTTAGTCCATCCAACCAAACCCACACTAATAAAGACCAATATGGTAGCGCTGGACAACATGGACCAGCTTAAGAAAAAAAAATTTTAAAAATATGCATGAATAATAAGAAACCAATGAGAAAATACCAAAAAACTATTTAAAATTTCCGAAAAGATAGAAAACAAGGAAAATATGGAGAAAAAAAATGTCGTGCCTTTGGTTGTGCCAGCAATTGGGTTTTGTCGTGTCTCGGATGTGGATATAGTGGGACAGCATGCCTTAGGCCGGCCCATTTGACCTGCTATATTTCAAAAATCGCATCCAACTTTAGCAACTCAAAAGATCAAGGACTATACATGGAATCGGACCGCCAAATCAATTTTAAACACAAAGGAACTTTCACCCAAATACACATCTTGTGTTGGACTTCAAGCTCTCATGTCAGTATGGGATTAGATTTGGTTGAGGGCGCAAAGCACGCCAACACGGATTCCACCTGGCACACGGCAACCCAGCTTGCCTTGCTTGGCTGGCAGGCTCCCCTTCCCGTCGTACCCTCGATCGGAGAACACCCGCGGGGGCAAAACGGTCATCGTCTCCGACCTGGTCTTTCCCCTTCCCTGGGTTCACCTAAACCAACCCAACCGCCGGCCACCTTTCCCTTCCCAACCGCCGACTCGCCGTACCGTGCCGACTCGCCGCCAGCCTGCCGCTCTTCGTCTGAAAGGAATCGAGTGCAAGAGGCCTGCGCCTCAGGTATGATCCCACGCCCCCGCAAGATTGGTGCTTCAAATTTCCGCTTGTTTCTTGTCTTTCTCGATCCAGAGATCGCCTTTCACTTCTGTCCGTATAAGGATCTCGGATCAATGCCCTAGCCACGGCCTGGCCTGGCCAGGCTTGTGCTGGGGGCATTAATTCCCCAACCTCCTATGTAGCAATTTGATTGTTGCCATGTCGATTTCACCTAGAGTTGTGTATTTCTTTCAGTACTGACTGATTACTTGGGAGATGACTAGTTAGTTTAACGCCACCTAATTCAGTACCCCTGTTGCTACAATGTTTAACTGTGTGTGTTCTGCTGGGAGGACGTGTTTCTTAGAACTAACCGTGGAGGATCTTCCAGTTAGAAATAGTAACAAGCAATTGATTAGTACAAGCATAAGCATGATCATTTGCACACTGGCCTCTGCTGCAATAGTTATACCACCTCCTTAGCTTGTTTCCGAGAAATGAAGTACCGCCTCGCCTCCTTAGTCTTACTTATTACCAACGCGTATTGTTATTGCACGACACGTGAGCAGAAAAAGGATCAGTAGAAAGGAAGCAAATTTTGCCTCTATGGTTGCTCAACTAGCTAGGACCTTTCTTTTTCGATTTGTAGAGATGAATAGCCTAATGGCTACTTCACCATGAGCTCATCCGATATAACTGTAACGCTGTTATGTATTATGTTGTCCTAAACAGATCATGCACTTCTAGCAGTCACATATTTGGATGGATGATGTTTATGGAAGAATAGAAGTCTTCCACCAACACTTTGTACCCTCAAAAGAATCCATGGAGGCTCCTGCTGGTTTATCGACGAGTGGCTTGGATACTCCACCAAGGTGATACTGTTGGGGAAAGGAGTTCTGTAGCTGAACTTATTTTCCACTTTCATGGGTGTACTGACATCCTGTTCGTGTTCTTAAACAGCTCGCGTAGACGTTCTTGGACTCCAAAACGAGTTAAGGGAGCAGCGTCTCTTCTGCATTTATTGTCGATTCCACGCATTAGATGGTCTACCAGCAGCGAGGATGATGACAAGGTTACAAAGTCTCATCCTGCTTCCGTCTGATATCATGAGTTTCTCTCTTGTAACACTAACAATTTTCATTGGTGGCAGATTGAATTAACCAGGGCCGAACTAGAGTCACTGCGTACCGAAATTGCTGATGCTGACGAAAGGGAATCCCAGTTGAAAGCTCGGTATGATATACAAAAGAAAAAAAAATGCCGAACACATAATGGCGCAAAGTTTGCTTTTTCTATGCACCATATTTATGTTTGGGCATATGCTGGTCTTTCAGGTTGGAAAACATTGATGAAGTTTTGAGATATGCTCGTCTTTCTGGATATCTCTATATTAGAAGTGTATGAAACTTTTGCACACTCCTTTTTGTTTCCAATACATTGTTCTTGTCGAAAGGTGTTAAACATGAGATGCTTAACACTTGAAATGTTTGTGTACATAGAGATGGACTCAACTCCCTGGAGAACCGCCCATCTTGGATGATGCTGATGTAGACGACTGGCTTCCACGCTTTGTCGTTCTACAAGGGCAGTGTGTCTACTACTATCTGAAATCTACAGGTAAGCTTTCGTTTTTGGAATTACGTTTTGGTGTTCATTGTCTGTTCATAGATTGGGCGCCATAAGACACTAGATTGTTATGTGATACTATTATGCACCTCATCAATCTCACTAGCTGTTTATATTTTTCCAGATTTGAGCCCACAAGAATCTACATTGCTACGTGATATTGTTGAATTGGGCCAGCTCCCAAACTTTGTGCCAGAAGATGAAAAGACAAGATACGGGTTTTACCTCTTGACCCGTCAAGGCTTGAAGTTCGAATGCTCCAGTACCTCGGAAATTCAGGTAAGGGCCTCTTGAGCGACTCTGCTATTGTTTGCCAAGATTGGAATATGTAATGGTAGTAGATGGACTCTTTTACGCAAGATTGGAATTATGCGTTGGCCCATTGGATTCCGGTTGCATGTTTTGCTGAACTGGTAGCCAGGTTTTCATTCGAAAGTGCCATGCCTGTTTCAGGTTGATTCATGGGTGCGAGCACTAAGAAGCGATTGCAAAGTGCGGGATGGTGCTGGTGAGGATAAGACGACGATGAAGACTCAAAGCCGAGAAGAAGAAGGGTGGTAGCGGATCATACGTATGTGTACAGTACATTAGCTAGCCCGTCCATGTACAGTACAGTACAGCAGATTGTTATGTTGCTAGGAAAAAGCTTTTCTTTTCTAATTGAGAGATGGAGTTGATGCTACTTGGAAGTGGCCAGTGTCAATTGCGTATATACAATATTGTAGTACATGAAAGAAAGAAGCAACACGATAGAGAGAGATTTATTTTTTAGCAGCTGTTGAGCTACTGCTACCAGCAGCTGGTTGCCATCAGACGGGCGATCAACGTTTTCAGTTCACTCGGCATCATCCTGATGGGTTTTGCAGAGAGGGCAGAGTGGGCTATGGCGTTATGCTTCCGTCTCTCTTAGCTAGCCAGGTTGTCATCAGCTGTTAGTATTCCATCGAACAATAGTCCATGAGGATAAAATTAGTTTTGTTATCTTGTGGTGTCAGGATTCTTCTTTTACATTTTGAGATATGCCTTATAAATAACTTATATGGAGGACCTGCGTATCTCTATATTTAGGTGTTCTCGGTACTGTAAAAATTATCTGAAGAAGACAGTTTTTGTCAACTGTCATGGACCTGTCTTTATCGACACACAAGAGAGGGAAGGCGAGGAATACTCCCTCTCACAGCCTACCCTGTGCTGCATTGCTGCTTCACCACAACCACAAGCTGCGCTGCATTGCAATTCATTGCTCATGGTGACATAGCTAAAAACAAGAAATATTCCGTCGGCGCATTATGAGTTTCAGAGTTGGCACGCACATCGATCGACCCATTCAGGGTACATACCGAGGCGAGAGCAAGCCCAACAATGGGCGAATCGACCAACATTTTAGGTTGTGTCAGATTTTCAGAGGAGCTACATGAGAGAGGGAAGTGAGCTTGGCGCTGCAGAACGCGACCGTATGTACACGCGCCCCAAGACCGACATGCGTCCTGCCGTGTGAAGAGAAAAGAGAAGAAAACAGAGGGTGTGTATGACGAGTGGGTCCAAATGAATAGAAAATATCTATTGGAGGACGGTGACCAGACAATTTGTTGGAGGAATTGGTCTCCATGCTGGTCTGAAGATAATATAAAAAGCACTTCAGCCTAGCACTTGTCTGCACTATTGAACTTGCTCAAATGGATGCCGAAATCAACCGATGGAGAGGAAGACTTCACCATCAAAGTCCATTTAAGGAAGGGCCTAACTGCACCATCATGGTACCCAATCCAACCCCTACACGTTTACTTCTTGATAATTTTCCTAATAGACCTAAATGAATGCGCACTATCTATTTTTTGCATCTCATATATGATCCAGATCGATCCACTGATATCATAAAGATCATGGTGTATTATATAGATAAGGGCAGGTACAATGCTACACGTAAGTAGTCTCATAGCCCGTCTCATGCAACCTTATATAGAATTTTTGATGAGGTGGAAGAGAGAGAGGGTGGTGAGAGAAAGAGGTGGTTGTTTCGCGAAGCAACCACCTCATGCGTTAAAATTTAGGAGTATGAGACGGCTTACACACCATTGTACGAGTTATAGTTGCCATGCAACTCATAAATATTCCTTTTCTCACCCACAAATTAAGAAAAGATGCAATTAATACTAGACAACTAAAACAGTCACCCATTGTACAAGTTGTCTGATGAAACCGTCTGAAAACTATGAGATGGGCTATGAGACAACACCTTTGTACTTGCCTTAAGGAGTATTGAAAAGTTTACATTAATTGGATGCAAAACATTATTTTACCTATTTAATGGACACTCAAAATATCTTTTTCCGACCGGATCATGGTCTACCGGAATCGTGTTCTGCTACTTATAATGGGACCTGCTGCAGTCGAGGCATCCATTGCTGATTGGTCCCCATGGCCGCGGCTTCGAGTCCTTGGCAGTTATCTTCCTTATTGCTCATCCTGCTCCAAGTCGCCGTCGGCCTAGTCGTCGCCGTGCCGCCGGAAGAAGCATCCCCCGGTGGTGTCACGCTACAAGTCGACAGTCGCCAGGTCGATCCTCATCACGCACCTCGACCCTCCATAATTAGCTCGACCATAATCATGTACATGCTTAATTGGTGGATGCAGGTGGTCGTGGACAATGGCGTGGTGCAGGTGGAGCTGTCCAGCCCGCAGGGCCACATCACCGCCGTCCGCTACAACGGCGAGCAAAACCTGCTCAACTACAACGCCAGCCACGGCAACTCGGGAGGCTATTGGGATGTGGTCTGGAACTACCCCGGCTCCCCTTGGCCAAGAGGGGCTATGGACATGTAAGTTCATTACTACTCCCCAAAATGATTGTTTGCTCTCCCCAAAATGGATGCAGTAATAACATCAGTATAGGTTGGACGGTGCAGAGTTGAAGGTGGTAACCTCAAGCGAGGAGCAAGTGGAACTTTCTTTCACGAGTTCGTATAATCAATCGCGTCCAGACAGCGTTCGGCTAAACGTCGATAAAAGGTAGGTAATTCCTACACACTACTCGATCGAATTCATATTGCAGAGGTGTATGTATCATTTTACCTGCATGATCGATCGATGTTCCTTTTCTCATCAGGTTTGTGATGCTGAGAGGCAGCTCTGGGTTCTACTGCTACGCCATTTTTGAGCATGCCAGGGAGCACCCAGCGCTCAACATTTCGGTGGCTCGCCTCGCATTCAAACTTAACACTGCCGAGTAAGTTAATTAAGGCATATCGAGCAGCGATCAATCGATCATCTATTTGCAAACATGCGATCTCCATATATGGCAAATCTGAATGTGTTACCAGGTTCAATTACATGGCGATTTCAGACGATATTCAGAGATACATGCCCAGCGCGGCAGACAGGGACGCACCTCGTGGTGTGCCGCTGGCCTACAAGGAGGCCGTCCTGCTGGTTGATCCCGTGGAGCCACAGTTCAAAGGGGAGGTGGATGACAAGTACCAGTACTCAATGGATAACAAGGATAACGCTGTGCACGGATGGATCAGCGGCAACAATAATTCGTTGGGGTTCTGGGTGATCACTCCGAGCAACGAGTACAAGAACGGCGGGCCGCTCAAGCGGGAGCTCACCTCCCACACCGGACCCACGTCCCTCTCTGTAAGCATCTATCGATCGTTGATCCAACAATTGCATTTGTAGAATAAATGGCACAACAACAAGAACAACAACAACAACAACAACAACACATCGATCGATTGATCAGGTGTTTCTAGGGCCGCATTACATCGGGAGGGACATGGTGGTCAAGTTTGAGGAGGGCGAGTACTGGAAGAAAGTGATGGGACCGGTCTTCATCTACCTCAACTCCAGGCCTGGCCCCAACAAGCAGAGAGAGCTCTGGGAAGATGCTAAAGTGCAGGCACTAGACGAGGTGAGCAAATGGCCCTACTCCTTCCCTTGCTCACCGGACTTCGCAAAGGCAAGGGAGAGAGGCTCCGTTTCAGGGAGGCTCTGGGTTAGAGACAGGTAAAGATTTCCCTTTTTCCTGTCTTGTCGAATGCATCAATTTACTTTGTCGTGACCGTTAGTATTTTGTTACTGGCCAATTAATCCTCATCATCAGGTTCTTGGGCAAGGAAGACATGCCGGCTGTGATGGCTTATGCCGGGCTGGCCTCACCTGGGCATCCTGGGTCATGGGAGACAGAGAGCAAGGTCATGTCTGCTGCTCAGCTTGCAACTACTCAAACCATGCTATTGCGATACATGCATCTGAAATTCCTGAATGGGATATATGTGCAGAAGTATCAGTTCTGGACAAGGGCCGCATCCTCTGACGGGAGGTTCAACATCAGCAATGTCCGAGAAGGAGTGTACAATCTTTACGCGTGGGTTCCCGGGTTTCTCGGCGACTACATGTACACCGCTCCTATTGCCGTTACGCCAGGTAGTGCCATCGACATTGGTGACCTTGTGTTTGAGCCTACAAGATCAGGCCCGACGCTGTGGGAGATTGGCATCCCTGATCGGACGGCGGCAGAGTTCTTCGTCCCTGATGCTGACCCGAAGTACGCTAGCAAGCTCTTTCTCCACAAAGACAGGTCAGCTGAGCTCTTGTTTGAATAAATAGCAAGGCTTCACATGCATATGGATCGATGGTTTGTGATCGTAGAATCTAATTTGTATGTGTTTGATGATGGATGCTTGTGGCGGCAGATATCGGCAGTATGGCTTGTGGGATAGGTACTCTGCCCTCTACCCCGAAAACGATCTTGTTTTCACAGTTGGTAAGAGCAATTACTCCACAGACTGGTTCTTTGCGCATGTCACAAGGTAATTTAAGAAGTAGTAGGACTGTTTCACCTATCATTACACGTTTCTACCAGCGGAATGATCATAAATATATATATGTAACTCAAAAAAAACAACATCTTTGATGCAGAAAGGTAGGCAATAAAGTCGTCCCAACAACGTGGCAAATACGGTTCCATCTAGAACGTGTCTTAGTAGACAGCACCTACTCGTTGCGCGTTGCCCTTGCAGCTTCCCACATGTCCACCTTGCAGGTACTTATGTATATCATCATGTGCCAATTGATTTTTATCAAATATGTGTATGTTCCGAGGCGAGGAGCCAATGGACACGATCGATCTCGATCGATACTGTTTATGCATTATTGATGATATTTCAAGGTACGAGTGAACGACGGGGCTGGTGGAGGCAGGGTTTTTACATGTCCGGAGTTGCTGGGCGACAACAACGCCATCGCGCGTCACGGCATACGCGGCACGCAATGGAGCCTGGACATGGCGATCCAAGGATACCTGCTCAACCAAGGCGACAACACAATCTACATCACCCAGACAAGTGTCTTGAATAACCTTGTCGGGGTCATTTACGATTACATTCGACTAGAAGGGCCTTCCCCGTAGTTGTTTATACATACTTGGGGCATACTCCTCCTCTTTTTCAATCTTTATTTATGGAATATATATTCATATGATTGAGTTATAGTGCTGAAATGATGGTGTGTGTGTTTGTGTGTTGCCATTGCATCGCGGCACTACCACAGAACAAAAGGTGCCCTGAGTGGCGGCTCCAAGAAGCCACCAATGTCGTAGCACAGATGGTGGAGCTCTATCACTGTCGGATGTAGAATTGTAGAAATGGTACTGAAATATTTTCTAGAGCCAATAAAAAAAGAAAAGAAATATTGCGCAGTTTTCATCCTGAGTCCATATCAATTTCCTCTGAAAACGAAGAAAATCGCAGAGTTTAACATCAAACAAATCATGCAATGAAGAACGCCAACGTCAATGCACAATCGAACATAATTACAACATGGAACATCTAACCGTCACATGCTAATTAACTACATCAAAGGATTGCGAATAAAAGCAAAGGAGACAAATCAAATTACATCTGCCATCACGAACTTGGACCCCACACCAGAATTTGGATATTAGACAAAAATGTCTGGAGCGAAGGCCATTTTTAGTTCACGGTTTCGTTGCACTGTAACTAAGATCAATATTTTCGTAACCGTGCATGCTGAATTTCACGAGGATGGAACTTATATTTATTTTGATGACACTTCATATTTTCTCACTCATAAAATTGCTGATGTCACATTGAATTTAAATCTAATGAAACTCTATCATATTCGGACTGCCCTAAGCGGGTCGGCAGCGGGTGATGGTCTCATTTGCCCCCTCCGTGGATTCTTGATTTGTGACGGCCTACACTTTGAGAATCAGATGCCATGCTTGTTGTGACTTATACTTTCTTTTGGAATCACGTAGATATATGAGTGCGCTTTTGGGGTCGATCTGGTAAAGGAATGGAGGGATGGAATGATACTTTGCCTGCTAATTGTGTTGGTGTGGGGAGGTCTCATCTCTCATGGATGCGATGCGTGCGTTGTTAATTTGTTGGGTTCCTTGTTCCTTTTTCTAGCGAGCTTTGGAGGAACAATCCCGTTAGAAAGATCAGGCGTAGCAGAGTGTAAATTAAGGCCTGATGTCAGTGAAGATGCATGTGAATTGCCCCCCTAGTTTAATTTAGTTGGAGTAATTAAACCGGAGGAGGAGGAGCGGTGCGGGAAGATGGGATCTAGACTCTGACCAGTGACCAGCCTGCTGTTGTATGTGTGTGTGATGTGAATCAACCAACAACTGCAGTGATGAGTGATTCCCGTGGCACGCACAAGACAGTAGGGAGGCAACGAAACGAGACCACGAGCACCGACACCTCCACCCTCCAAAGATGGCCAAATCTGCAAGCATTGCCGATGATCTGTTGCCCATCGGCGGTGATGGAGCCACGGGGACCTGACCTAAGACAGCGTCCTTACAATATTAATTAGCGGCGTGGACGCAGAGAGGGAGGCGAGGCTCCTTTTCACCCATCAAGCACCACCACCCTCCGCCGCCGCCGCATCCTCCCTCCTCTCTCCTTCCCTTGCAGTTGCGGCCCTAGCGCCACCCTCCTCCTCCGAAAGCAAAGGCGATGATGAGCTCCAAGCTCTTCCAGGCGGCGTCCAAGGCCGCCAAGTCCCTCCTCTCCTCGTCCTCCGCCACAGGCCTCCTCGCCGCCGGTAAATTCTCCTTCTTTGCTTGTTTTCAGATGCACAAAATCACTCCATTCCTCGGCGGATTTATCCTCTCTTTCTTCATGGAAGGATTGATGAAAGAAACGAAATGAAAGATTCGATTTTCTTTTCCTGCAGAGGGCCGGACCGCCGCGCTCGCCGCGGTCGCCAGCCTCGGCAGGAAGACCCTCCCCACCGCCTACTCCTACCACAAGGCCGGCGGATCCCACCACGCCTCCGGATGGCTCCCCACCATTGCCGCCATCCCCGCGGCCGGTCAGTATATCTCGGTCGATCTGACCCGATCCGATATGATGGGATCGGTTGTGTTCCCTTGTCTCACTCACAGTCTCACCAGAGTACTGACGAATGATTGTCCATCCTTCCGCAGTTTACATGCTCCAGGACCAGGAGGCTCATGCTGCTGAGGTACTGCACTATATATAGTACTTTTCATCCTTTTGATTTGATTGCCTCTGATCTCTCATGTGCTGTGGTGTGGTCCACTTTGTAAAACATAGTAATATGGATTAAACATTGTTGATTTGAGTAATTCTGCCTGTCATACTTACTTACGCATGCCTCCTACTATACGATTCCAGATGGAGCGCACCTTTATCGCCATCAAGCCTGACGGCGTCCAAAGAGGCCTGGTCAGTATTACGTACTCCTACTTCCTTCAGATGCCATTCTGGATCCTAGTTATTAATAATAACCTCTGCTTGTCGTTTGCTTCCACAATTGGTACTGGTCTCACAACTTTGAGGCCTTCTGCTCTGTTTCTTGACCATTTATTAATCTGCAGTTCTGCACTCCACTCGTTTATCAATTGCTGATCTCAACAAACACAACTACATTCGTCATCTTGACATAGTTTATTTTGCGAGAGGCGACATCGTGATCTACCTCGAGCTTATCATTACACTAGATGACTGGAAACCATATGGATGCACATAGGAAAAACATATATAGCCTTATGCCCGGTTCGGAAAGGAGGTTTGG
The DNA here is from genome assembly GCA_012490785.1 of Eragrostis nindensis. Taxonomy (NCBI): domain Eukaryota; kingdom Viridiplantae; phylum Streptophyta; class Magnoliopsida; order Poales; family Poaceae; genus Eragrostis; species Eragrostis nindensis. The sequence goes on along the minus strand of JAAXCT010001062.1, from coordinate 15,019 downwards.
TGACAAATCCCTTGGATGTAGTTAGAGATATGAACAAATTCCTAAGCAATCCACTCCTACCAAACAGGCCCTTATATTAAATATAAATCTCTGTCTTGGGCCCCTTCCTCAATGGTACTGCCAGTTGGGTGCCTTTGGCCCATTGCAATTGCCATGTACATCAAACTTAAATTATGATAGTACATATCAAGTTATAGGTGGGCTAACATTTCAGTTACTCAGCCCATCACATGTTCTCTGTTTAGTTCTGTCTCTGTGCATTGTAATGCTGTTTCCTATAGGACTATAATGCATCTTGTTTCTATTAAAACTAATGGCAACACTATTCTTCTCTCCACAGATTTCTGAGATCGTGTCCCGATTTGAGAGAAAAGGATTCAAGCTTGTTGCCATCAAACTGATTGTTCCATCCAAGGAATTCGCTCAGAAGCACTATCATGATCTCAAAGAAAGACCTTTCTTCAATGGATTGTGCGACTTCCTTAGCTCTGGCCCTGTACTTGCCATGGTAAGCGAAATCCTTGTCTCTGCTGAAATTGTGCCTTCATCAACAGTGAATGGTATATTAGTTGGTTGCATGTGTATGTAGGTTTGGGAAGGAGAGGGTGTTATCAAGTACGGGAGAAAATTGATAGGGGCTACAGACCCTCAGAAATCTGAGCCAGGAACCATCAGGGGTGATCTTGCTGTTGTCGTCGGAAGGTATGCTTCATCTAAGTAGTGCACCCATGCATTCATCGAAATGCTGTTTCTTTGCTTCTCATTTGTAGATTCGAAAGTTGGAAAAAGTTGGAAATAGGTTTTGATTAATTGATTTGCTACATATTTCACACAAATGTCTTTTCATTTCCTATCAACAATCATGGAATGAGCTAGGTCTGCGTTTCTTTGGTGTCATTTTTTTTTCTTTGGTGTCATCATACATACCTAGAAGTCTAGAACTTAGGATCCTTTGTACTAACGTTGCATCACTTGAACATCAGAAACATCATTCATGGAAGCGATGGCCCGGAGACAGCCAAGGATGAGATTGCTCTCTGGTTTGAGCCCAAGGAGCTGGTCTCTTACACCAGCAACGCAGAGAAATGGATCTACGGGGAGAATTAAATTTTGTTTTCTTTTTTCCTTTCCTCTCCCTTTCCATAATCGCCGGTGGACCAAGGCATGATGTAATAAAGTAGTGTCCTTTCACTTTTGAATTGGATTATGAGTACCGGGTGCAATAAGGCAGAGGAAACCCGCCTTAATATAGAGCGTGCACTGAGTAATCGTGCTGTTGCAATCAAAACATCACCTTCAGTCATGCAATCCGGCCTAAGATGGTGATGCAGATGTTTCTTTGGATCCATTCTTCAATTCTATTCGACCATGATGGCTAGTTGTCTCTCCTTTTCCGTTCATTTATGTATGACTAGCTACAATAATGTGCTTCTGGAGCTATGATTAGCGAGGAGTCCTAGTGAAGTAGTGAGTCGGGATCATAATTCGTAACACCCAGCCTCTTTCTATACGTCCTGTCGGTTCGTGTCACACCCAGTTTTAAGGACAAAACTGAATGCATAGCTATATGTGTGCCAGGATCAAGTTCCACACATATAGAGACAATAGTGAAATAAACAGTATAACCAGTGTCATTATTACATCATCTCATCGTAGCATTATTACAATATCCGAATATAAATGTCTCATAAGACTAAATAACTCGACAGCGGAAGACACCCAAACGCACAGGCAGTCGACTGGGGGACAGCACGCCTAGTATTCCTCATCAAAGTACTCCATGGCGCCTTCATCTTCTGAGCAGCATTTCAAAGTAGAATGGGGAATAGCAAGTGTGAGTACATGTCGTACTCCGCAAGTGGGGGAAATAAATGACATGTAAGCTTAATAGAAGAAAGGCTATAACATGGTTCATTGTGCATAAATGCCAACTATAACATAAGACACAGTTATAAAGCAACCTACATTACTAGGTGTGTTGAGACTACCCATCAATTAAATTAAGTACATTAAACCAAACTCCACACAGGAGACAGTCCACAGAGGACAACGGTTCACACAGGACCGTGAGGGAAAAGATCACCAAGATACATATGATTCACCCAGAAACCACCAAACCAACCAACACCCACTAATCGTGCGAAAGGGCCATGCCGCTCGTAACCGTGAGCACGGCTTTCATGAAAGTTTTACACTCTGCAGAGGTGGCACCACTTTACCCACAAGATAGAGATTCCCGTAGAGCCATTCCACTTCCGAGGTAGATGACCGGGGTTTCTCTACTAGCCTTTACAAAGAATGCTCCCAACAATGTAACTCGCTCATTAAGGATCCACAGCCGTACATAAGTGTTGGTTCACAGAAACCCACAGTTCACACAGGACCATGACTCAAGAGCCAACACCCCAGCTGCCCCCTCTGATGCCAGGCGGTTCCCAGGATCACAAAGCATCCCTTCCCCACTCTACCAATAGCGAGCACAAAATTAAGAACACCCTAATTATTTGGCTAGCCTACCCATTATCAGTCTTGTGATGGCACTGTTGTCATGGTTACACGTTCCACGAACCGGTCCTTAGCTGATCCGAGCAAGAACTATTCTCAAACCAAATGTTCACCGAGAACCATCCAAACCATCCCCTTGCTCAGACCCTAGCTTCCCATGTTGCTAAACAAATTAGCAGATTAACACTTAGTTGAAGTATACCATTAGTCAAGATTAACATGATAAGGTGATTGACTCAACAGCAAGGCTAAGCAACAACTACCCAAAGACAACCACCATAAGCTAGGGTGACAAGGAATGATATGGAACAGGTAAAGTAGACACATAGGATTCAATATTAAACAAGCATGCATGTTATAAAAAAGACACATTTAAAACATAGGTTCAGAATGGTCAAGGACACTTGCCTGTATCCCCTGCTGCTGCTTGCTCAAACTCTTGGTCTTGGAAGTTCTCAAACGGCTCCTCTTCTAATAACGGTGACATGCAAAGCACACATACACAAACAATAAGGAACAGTACACCAAACAGTACCAAACTGCTACAAAAACTATACCAAAAGATAGAGCTCGTTCCTACGATCGCGTGAGCGCAAGAATCGCTAAAAACGGAGTTACGAGTAAAAAGTTATAAGCATTTGAAGTAGCAGGGTTTAAACTGTAAGATTAGCATTTCGAGAATTATTCTTATACTGAAAAAGATTGATTATGGCGTAAGCGTGACGTCGTGCTGATGCAATAATTCGAAAAGGGTTTAATTAAATCTGAAAAATCCATGGACTGGGTCCATGGCGCCCGTGGACCGGGACCGGACCGTGGTCCATGGGTCCACGGTGGACCGAGGTCGCCGAAACGGCGGGCGCGGCGGCGCTTCGCCGGCGGCTCGCCGGAACGGCGTTCCGGAGCGCAAAGCTCGTCGCGAATGGCCCGGGAGGCACGACACGGCAACGGGGAACCCACCTCGGCGGTCGCGCGTGGTCGGCGAAGACCGGGAGGCGGTGGTCGACGGCGAAGAGGTGCGGCGGAACTTCGGCGAGGTCGAGGAGGGGCTTTGGGGCGTCGGAACTCGACGAGATCAGGCGGAATAGGGGCGGCTCGTCACGGAGATCCTCGGCGTGGGGTCCTCGTCGGCCGGGGCGGCGGCGTCGCGGCTTCACGAGCTCGGCGGCGGCGGCTCCAATGGCGGCGGCGGGGCGCGATGCGAAGCACGGCGGCGAGTTTGGCGAAACGGCGAGCGGGCGTCGGGAGCGGGAGCTTTATAGGCGCGTAGCCCTCGGTCGGGTCCGGCTCGGACGCCAAGGAGGCGGTGCGGCAGCAGCGGCGTACGGGCGGCGGCGCGGGCCTGCGGGGGCCGCGGCGGGCTCAGCGCGGGTGCGGGCGGGCTGGCGGCGCGAGCTGGGCTGCGGGCGCGAGCGGGGCAGGCCGGGAGGAAGAGATGGGCCGCGAGGTGAGGGAAAAAGGCCGGCCCAGGCGATGGAGAGAAAAAGAAAACGGAAAGGAAAAGAAAAGAGAAGTGGGCTGAGGGAGAATTCGGCCCAAAGCGCGGCTGGGAAAAACTTTCTTCTTTTCTATTTCGTTTTTCCTTTCCAAAATCTAACTAATTCGAAAACGAATTCTATTCGAAGTTTAAATACATTTTCCACCCAATAAACACCTACTGCAAACTACTCCAGCATGAATGCAACAAACAATTATTTTATAACCTAAATTAATTTATTTAATTTAGAAAATAGTTCTTTTGCCTAGGAAAATGATAACACCCTAATTAAATTAAGGAAATTTTAAACTATTGCAAAAATGTGAAAATTAGGGTGTTACAGTTCGTGGGCAGATTTCCTTTTCGTTCACGATGGATAGAAACTTATTAGCCTGGACCGTGGTTGCAAATCCATCCTGACAGTTTCATGGCTCAGAAGCATCAAAGATCACCAGAAGAGGGCAACGCTGCTAACAGTTAGATTAACATTACATGTCATGCAAGAGGGGAGCGAAATTTTATTGTCGTCTTCAAGCCTTTGTACAAGAGACTTCAGCTCTTCACTCCCTTGCGGCGAAGGATATTATTACACAGGAAAATAGAATGCAGCCCGGAAAAGAGATTCAACAACTAAACTAATTCTGACTGGCACACAGTGCCCCTCCACCTTGGTCCCGAAAGGGGAACCCACCTTGATCTTCAGAAGCTTCTAGAAGCCCAAGCTCCATCAAGGTCTTGAGTCGATTCCTTGCAAGCTTCGCCACCTTGCCATCTACTTTGGCTTGAGCAGGTCGCATTCTTCAATCTTCGCAAATCTCCCTCGCACTCTTGGCTGACTGTCTGCCAGGGCTTTTCGACAAGCATACTGCACAGCGAACATTCTGTCAGTTATCCTGTATTCAGAACGCTAAAGCCCGGAAACTCCTATTTGTTCGTTCAGGAAGAATTGAGAAATGGGGCCTGTACCTTGATCTTTCTGCCGAAGTTTCGCTTGATCTTCTTCTTTCTGTACCTTGAAAGCTTTTGTTTTCTTTCTTCTGTCTTCAGGTCACTGATGGTCACAAGCCTCTCACAAGATGTTTGAACATTTGTTGCATTTGCTGGACGAGGGGTGTTGGCTCCAAGATTCTGTCAAAAGTTAACGTTGTAAGCACAATCACTGACTAAGAAAAGTCTGCAAAGTTTGCAGTGTTCATTTATTTATAGGTACTGACACGCTAAGTTTTCATATTTCAAAAGTTTGTCATACATGTAAAAAGGAAACAAATTCTCCTTGCTGGCATGTATGCCAACCAATTGATGAAGGAATTTAACCGATTTTCTATTTGCACATTCCTTGATAATTGAATAAGGGCAGCTGCCGAACTGAAGTAACGTATCCAAAATCCAGCAACTAATAGTTTACACGCAAAAGTAGATTTGAAAGAAAACAGAATGCAGTGCATAATAGGTATGTCTTGGATCAGCTAGAGTAATAACCAGATCATTAAGAGAAAAAGGTCGTGTGAAATTGGTGTCATAGCTTTTTAACAGACTTAAGCAAGATGTTATTGTAAGCATCCAGTGCAAGGTAAAAGGGCAATGCTTGTTATTTTGGTTTCTAAATCTCGACAATTCATTGCTTCCACAGTTATAAATAAAGAAGTATGATGTCAGTGCTTTGTTTCCGTCATAATAATTTCTTTAACTGTTAAAAAAAATCTTTATGTGAGTATTAAAGAAAAAAGGAGGCATTTGTCAAACCTGAATGTCTCCTTCACTGTAAGCTCTCCTCATCCCAAATGCTGCCTCAAAGTCAAGTCCCTGGAAGTCTAGAAAGTTTGGCCTGACAGGCCCATTGATCCAATCTGCTGAGTTGAGGCACCCAGAACTGACACTTTTCTGGAGTGAACATTCAGGAATGGATGATTTCTCTCTCTCCATGGTGGAGTGTTCGACCTGTATAAGAGCTTCTTCAACTTGCCTTGGCATTTCTTCAACTTGCAGCATGGGAATCTTAACATCCAGCAGTTCTGAAATTGTTTCTTCGATTGCAGACTTCTCCATGAGTTCCTTCTCGCACTCGTATAACACTTCACTTAGAAGTGGATCATTTTCAATGGTGCCAATGTCAGCAGCTTTGAGAGTTTCATCCATTGCAGTTTCACTACCAGACATCATGGAAATGGCAGCTGCAACTGGATCAAGGCTAAGCAACGGTTCGTTGATGATGGGTTCTGGAGCTTTGAACAGGTCCCCTTCCCCTCCAAGGTCATATTCTGACACCAATGATGTTTGTACCATATTTGCCTGTTCAATAAAATAGGGATGAGAATAATCTCCAATCGACTAAATATCACATAGTAATATCAGAGTTTCTAACCAGCTAACTTTGTAAAGAATCGAGAAGTATATTTTATCTGAATCAATATGGTAGTAGGACCAAAGGATGCATTGACAACTTATTTCTAAACTGGTAGTATTTGCAAGCCAGCCATAAAAAAATATATGTTTTGGAAGGAACAATTGATCAACACTGCCAATGCTTTGTTTGTTTGTATTCATCTGCTGAGACGACTGCGCAATTCAGTATATAGAAATTTGATCTCAAGGTCATCAGTCTGAAGTAATAGACAAATGTTTTTAGTAGTAGACGTGTAAAAGCTATATTTGCAAGTAGCTAGGTGTTCTGTTCATGCACATGTCAACTTAGACGTCCCTATCATGCTCCCAGGGCATATACTTGTGACCAGCATCTAAGAAATGGCCGCATCAGAAATCCTGGCCAAAAACTGAAGATTGAACCTAATTTGATCCCTTGGGCTATCTATCTACAGTACATCCTTAGCAGCAAAGGGCACGAAATATCTCAGACCCCTGTGGCCTTTGTGTATGTGACTAGAAAGATGTGAATGACAGGATTCAGAACAGTAGGAAAGGAACATAAAAGTTGCAGACAAACATGACCGATTCTTATTCAGAATTGTCGATTCGCCTGTGTGAATCATTTGAAATGAAAGAGACAAAAAGAGCATGAGAGTCATGACAGCAGAAATCGTGTTGAGTTTGTGTTGAAAAAAAAAACTGTTAAACTTGTGATGATGGTAAACAGTAGGAAGAAGAAGAGAAGAGTTACTCAATCCTAAATAGGCTAAAAGGGGGGAAATTCACATGTGCAGTGTTTATATGGTGAAAGAAGAAAGGAAGTAATAATCTATAGTTTTAATGGTTGGTTCTAGTTGACATATACATATATAGTATTACTATTTGATTCGCCCCGACAAGCTATCTATATCAAAGTGGGGGCGGAAAAAACCAGTAACAAAAAGAAAGAAAGCGACATCCATTTTCTTTTCTTTTGGTGAGTGAGGGGAGACGGCGGCGGCGCATATAAACAGTAAATTCAACAGAAATTCCACCTCGAAGGCTTTCCAAATTGTGATAAACAGGGACCGGAGAAATGAAATCAGAGGGGACTAATGGACCGGACAGGACAGAGGCCATGCAAGAAGTGCTGGATCGGCGGCTCACCAGGTGGGCGCCAGCGATCTCCGACGCGTCGGCGATGAGCGGCATGGCGGCGTAGGTTTCGTCCATGGCGATGGGGATGCAGGCGTCCTGGTGAAGAGCTGGCGCCGGCGCGGAGGAGAAGGAGGAGAAGTCGAGGGGCTGCGAGGAGGACAGCGCCGCCGGGGCGGGGGAGTAGGCGGCGGCGAAGCCGAACCCGGCGTCGGCGTACATCTTCTTCTTCCTCTTTGTCCCGCGGTTGGTTTGTTTGTTGGTGTCTGCTTTTACCACCTCCACCGCGGCTGCTGCTGCTTGGAGTAAGAGTAGATTGCCTTGTTGCGCGCGCACTAGCTGGCTAGGTAGGTCGCCCCACTCTCCTGCTGCAACGGCCGGAGCAGAGGAACATGCCACTCGATCGATGGGTGAATGATGGAGGAGGAATGGGGGAGGCGACCTCCGCTCGGCGGTGGGGTTTATGGCCGCTTTATAGGCTGGGCCTTCTTCCCCTCCTTCCCTGCTTTGGCGAGAGAGAGAACAGAGAGAGCGAGAAGACGATGAAGAAGAAAGGCTCGGTCGGAATAGGACAAAAGCGTGGTGGGACCCAGCTGTCGTGGTCGCGGGGCCCGCAGACAGTAACTCACTACAACTGCATGCTGCTAGCAAGCACCCAAAAAGTGAATCATGGGCTGGCGTTGCTGATGCAAGCCAAGCCATGCCAAGCCCGACTCCTCTCTTTCTCTCTCCCTCTCACCAGTCTCATGACCACCATTGCCATCACCCTCGTCCTCTTCCTCACCTCACCTCACCTCACTCTGCGCTGTAAAATAATAATTTTCGTTTAGGAAAACTTACGATGAGATTACTCCAATCAAATCAAAGAATAGTATTTATCAATCATCGTCGTAGACGACAACGAAGCGTAGAATAATAATTTTTATTCACTGCCTACTAAGAACATGAATGCATAGTAGTAGTACAAATAACTGAAAGTTAGTACTAGCTGTTAGTATTGCCTCTCAGTAACTAATTACAAACTTACCACGAGGCAACCGTAGGTCCACATATATCAAGTAGTAGGAGTATATTACAGCATATACTCTACCACTCCATAATAGCAACAGTGAACAGCTGCAGGTACTGCCGAGAAGTAGTAGAACTACTCCAGCTAGCGGCAGCACAAGTGCACAGCCATCAAAACGCACCGCACTATACTCGATTTGGCACAACACATCACGTTGCTAACAACAGAATCAGTTGTCTTTTCTAATTTTTTTTTTGCGAAGGAATTTGTCTTTTCTAAAACACGTATGCACGGCCTCCCTGTTCAAAGCTAATTGATGAGGCCAGAAATCTGTACTCCTACATAATACGCCAGCAGCAGCTGCGTCAGGGAAGAGCCAGTACAAAGCAGCTAGATAGCTCCGGCCATCTTGGATGTTTGCGCCGCTGCTCACCCAATCAATCATGCGACGCCGACGCCGACGCTCTCAGCTCGCCGGAGCTTGTAATTAGATCGCGAGTTCCTCTGATAGCTACGCATGCACTCACTCGATTCCATCAGTAAATTCCATTTCATTTCCTCACCAACTTGTTAATATAACAGCCTGTGAAATGAAATTGCAATGGACGACCTTTCAGAGCTGCTGATGGGGAGGATGCCAAGACTGAGCCGTCATGAACAGATGCTGACACCCATGATAATTTTCTTTTTTATAAATTCTACTGAAGCAATCACCCTTCCACTCTCGAGTTATTTAGAGCAGTTTTCATTAATCAACGTCGCGATCGTTATCTTCTACTACGTCTTGTTTTTTCTCCTTTCTATAAGCAGCTGGTCTCTACCTAGATGCCTCCTTCCTTCCTTTCCTCTCAATCAGACAGTAACCAGCAAAAGGTAAACCACGAGCAGCTATGCTTTGCTAATCACAGACATACTACAAATAACAGTGTGTCACTACCAGCATCAGTAACAGACGCTACATCAAGTGGTCAAGTGAACTGTAAGTGGTTTTTCTTTATGGACAAAATGTGATCCCGAATTCTTTACCCAGCTTAGGAGTACAGCAGTAAGCAATTCAACACTTGAAAAATTACAAGGGAAAAAAGATATGCATGTATCAATTAGCTGTAGCTAGCACTATTACTAGATGATGCATGTCACACGACCTGGTCATCAGATATCTGGCTACCGGCAACTCTTTGTCAGAGTACTTTGTATGTATCTAAGACGACGACAATCATCATTTTGTTGGCCAAAATATCACAGTGGCTGAAGTGACAAGAGATATATTAAAGTAGAGCATGATTGGCAACCAACGAATTGCATACCAACGAATTGCATTGCTTGTTATAGTCGTCCACACCTTCATGTGGTGGTGAACAGCTTCATTCCCCCGTTTGAAAATTCTCCTCTCCAATTCAATCAACATTTTTAAATTAAAGTTCTTTGTCACCTTACGATAAAATGATAATCAACGAGAATCATCATGAGGAAGAATTCTCAGCATAAATATATATATATTGGTGTGTGTGCATATATAGAATCCAGCATTTTAGTAAACAAACTGACCTGACTACGGTTTGCGATCTCAACCACATATCGAATCTCTCTTCTCTAACGGCGGCCGACACACCTGGTTCTCCTGCAGCTGCCAGCTCGGCTGAATCTTGAAAGGCACATCGATCCATCCATTGTTCAGTTAGTTTTGCAACATAGTTTTGTCTTGCAAAAGGCGAATATGGGGGACAGATGCACGAGAGACAGACACAGAGTACATTACATGTTCAGAGAAAAGCTGATTGCGTTATTAGAAGGTGTGGGAGTTCACGAGCATGGAAATCGGAATATCCTCTCTTCACATCACTCGTTACAGATTGTGGAGATTCTCCAACAAAGAAAAGGAGCCAATAAACCGGTGCATGCCTTTCCATCCTCTTATATATGGACAGGAAGAAAGAAACACTAAAATTGGCATTATTATTAACAATTATATTATATTTGCTTTCCCTTGCTAAATGGGGCGAGCAACAAGCTCCTTTGTTAGTAAAATAATAAAGTTGGGTCATTATTAGAAACTCACAACTAATCGCTGATCAGTAGCTCGCTTGAGACGAAGAACTCAATCGATCTATCACTTGCTCATGATTGTGTGCTTGGAGATGGCGATGCAACTTGGAGAAGAAGGCTGGATTCTCCTCCTTGGCAGGAAGCGAACGAAGGAGAGATGGAGGGATCAAATGGGCTAGCTTCAGGGCGCAGCGAGTGGGAATCTATGGTGGGCACTCACGGCTCCAAACTCTAGCGAACTAGTGGGAATTTCTCATCGCCTCACATCCATCATTCATTCATTTCTGCACAAAAAAGGACCAGTCGACATGTGCTTGTCTCACTCCCAACTTGTCAATGAATTTGTCATCGATTGATGGCCTCCTTTTCATACTTATACCTGACGCTGTTGATGCCAGGTCGCACTCAATGGGCCCACACATGTCGTTCTAGTATTTGGGATTAAAAATATATACATGTGCCTAACCGCTTCCTCTGAAGCCAAATAGAGTGACTTGTAGCTGGTGACAACTGAGAATATAACGAAATCGTGAGTAGTGCATATATATATGACCGGACTACTGGTGGAGGAGCAGATTGCATCAGGCATTTTTCTGTTTTCGGAATGGGGTGTCAGATTAGGTAAATTTAACCAGCTTCCGATGATATAGCTACTCGCTAGTAGGAGTAGCACTCCACTTATCCCAATTGAGATAAGTACCGTTGTACTATGCGCACATCTATACCTTAAACATTTAAAACTAGGACCACTGATACACATCATATTGTTAAAATATGACATAATAACACATGAAAGAAGTATTAGCTTATATGTCTGGATCTAATATATATTTAACCAAATAATTAGAAAAAAATATGGGCAAACATGTAGTACTTGTGAGTTGATATCTAAATATGGGCAAACATGTACAAGGTAGACCGCGTTGATATCTAAACGACAATTAAATAATCAGGAGTGGAAGTGGTGGCATCTCTTTAACTTGTGAGTCGATGTTTCCACTTGAAATTTGCACCATGCATGCATCACGCCGGGAAGTATCTAGCCCACTAAATTAAGCCATACTGCTACACAAGCAACAAGTTGCTGCGCTGCATATATGTTCCATGAATAGAAGAGATAAAGAAACATAAAAAAGATGCACCCAGTTTCCTATTAGTGGAGAGCCAGAAAGACACCCTTTTTGTATTGTGGTTCTAGACCCTTTTTTGTGGAGGCCAAAAAAGGTACGCACATATTAGAGAGAGACGTTCTTTCTTCACCGGCAAGGGTTGTGTTTTCCCATTCATCAACTTCTTTCCTCTGTTTTTTAAGTTGGCTACCAGCACTGTGGATGTGATGTGCCTAGCTTGCTTGCCATGCTACTCTAGACCGATAGAGAACCGTGCGTCACTAGCAGATCGACAGCTACTTGTTTGCATAAGCCAACACACTAACCGGCCGGCCACTTGATGAACTGACCTTTTTCCTTCTTTTGGTATGAGAGGCCTTAGTGAAATCGTAGGTCATCCCATGTTCGTTCACCTTTCAACTCTAATCAACAAATAAGAGCAAACAACTACTAATTAGGGATCGAGTGGATGTCTGGCCGGGTCGTCCTCAATAGTTGCTCTTGCTTGTAGTATTTCATCAATGGAAGCATCATGCAATACACGTTTGCTTATCATACGTATAGAGATAATATAAAGCATGGGTTCGTACTGGGTTCATGCATGCATACCTCGATCTCGATGGACTTTTTAGTCACGCTACCTAGCTAGGTTCCTTATCGTCGTTTCGATCAAAACGTAGTTGATCGCACGCAATCATACTGTACCCTAGCTACCCTGCTACTGCTACTTAGTGGAGTAGTAAATTAAACAAGAGCAACATGTCGTTGCCAAAATACAAGATTAATTTAGTTACTACTACTAGCTTAATTATAGTGTGGGAGGAGCTAGCATATATAGATTCTCTCAGCCAGAGCTAGCTGGTTTGTGTTGTGCGTTGACCCTAATGTCCTGGTGCGTTGCATCGTCAATAATAATTCGATGCTGTCAACCGAGGAAAACCGTGTTTTGTTCTCATCTGTTGCGATCGATGAATCCGATCCGTCGCGTAGCTAAGGCTAATGGTGGCCCAGGAGGCCAGGATGGAATTGAAAGAAGAAAAGCGAAGAAAAGCAGGGCACTTCTCTCCATGGATCCATCTCAGTCGTTAATTTGTGAGCCCTAGCTCAATCGACTGTTCTCTCTCTCGATCTCTCTCTATTTCTCTCATCTCTCTGCTCTCTTTTCTGTCTCTCTCTCCTCTCTTCCTCTCCTCTCTCCTCTCTCTTTCTCCTCTGTTTCGATATCTCTCTTGAGAATAGGACATGCATTAGACGATCTTCCCTTCCCTTCACCTGAGCAATGCAAAGGCATCTGCATCTCTGTCTATCACCATCGTCGTCGCTTTACAGCTGCTGCTTCACCAGCTAGCTGCTTCCCATGGTTAGCTAGCTGTAGAGCCGTGTATTGCATGATGCTTTTTTGCGCTTTTCTACTCGACTCCGTCTCACTACTCGTGGCATATATCTCACGTATGTCAACTTAAAAGCAGCGTTTCGTTCTGTTGCATTCAATTTGAACACGTGTACCGAGTCGTCGACGTTGACATTAAGCGATGCAGAACACAAATCACTACTGAAAGCATAGATGGAGCAAGAAAAGCAAAAGGCCGTAGCTAGAAAGCAGACGACGAAAGGGAGGAGCAGAAGTGCACAAGCGATCGATCTGACTGCGCACTTCTCTGTACAGTTGTACACTGGTCACATGTTATTGCAAAAAGAGAGAAAGATTAGCAGATGATGCTGGATGCATCGCATGCTTATCAACGTAATAAGCTGCATATGTTTGAGCCGTCATGCATGTTGTTTGAGCTCGCTAAACCTTATGTTTACTAATTGGATGCTCTTTCTAGAAATTATAGTCAAAAGAAAGCAAAAACATCCTTCTATCAAATTGGATGCTCGACGAACTTCTAGAAATGTAGTATGCTCAAGAACTAGAAACAATCATATACTAATTGTCAAAAAGAAAATATATGTTTCCATGTTTGTCCAAGGAACGATGACATCCACTATCCAGTTATGGCTGTTTCTATAGACAACACATATTATTAGAACTAATAGTGAAGAATGAATATACGCCATACAATAGTATAGTGTGTGTTAAGGACACATTGATTAGTAAATAATTATACACTATATTTTTGCTTCAGCAGTTTAGAATTTGCACACTTTTACAAAGGAAACTAAGGCCATCCAAACCTCACAGAATCTACCCATGTCAACTCTAAGAAATAACGACTCATAGAGGGTCGGTAAAAAGTAGTGGGTCGGTAAAACTTTTACCCACGCTACTTATACCGACCGACCAAGAGGGTTGGTAAAGCCTTTACCGACTTATAGAGGGTCGGCGAAGGGTCTTTTAGCGACTCATCGTTGGTCGTCGAAATAGAACCGTGGTGTAGTGATTTAAATATCGAGAACTTCTATAAGAAAGAACATACATGAATGAAACTAAAAGAAAAGAACACGTATACATGCCGAAAGAAACAGATCGGAAGGGAGGCTGTAGCTGCTTTTGACTGCTTGCGGTGGTGGTGGAGGGAGGAGCTGGCCCGCCATGTAGGACAAGAAAACCTGACCTATGAAGTGATGATAGCACAGCACGGAGGGGCATGGTGGGTTCTTTGGCCGCTTCCGACATTTCGCACGCGCTAGATAGCTTTCTTGTGTTTTTTTTATCTCATTTTTCTGCTGCATTTGTCCCCACCTTGCCACCAATACCCATTTAAGTCTCATCATCAATTCACTATACTACCGAAACATGAATTAAGCAACGATGGAGGTGTGATTAATTTTTGTTTGGACATCGATCGAGGATTTGATCGGATGACCGTGGTAACATACATATATACTCGTGTACATGCAAGACACGAGGACAGCATGCAGAGGCCTTGGCTCCAAGAGAAGAAAGATAAGAGAAGCAACCGTTTTGGTTTCAACACGTAGCCAGAGGGATCCGAGTTGAATTTGCTACTATTGTGCTAGCATGCAAAATGCCGTAGTACTGCAGTGTGATGGGCTGATGCGAGCATGCGGTAAGATAAAGTGTGCACTGTACGTCTAGATATTTGCACTACTCTATATATGAATCGCTTGATTTCCAGAATTGGCGTGTATATCATCATCACACACACATGAGCGTAGTACTCCTACGTACTTATATCTGCTAGAAGAAGGCCGGCCTGGCATCGTGCACGTGAAGCAGTAGCTTGGGAAAGGACGTTATCTCAACCACCATCCATCGCCACTCGACACGTAAGCGCACCACCCGAGCATGGATCGGTACCAAGCTAATATATAGCCAGGTGAATTATGCATACGTGTTGTCAGTTTTTGGTCAGTTTTTGATCGAGAGGGAGCCACAGCTAGCTGCTGCTTCTCTCTACTACGGTACTG